>CP092863.1:97299242-97433506 GCA_030710605.1 Cordylochernes scorpioides | reverse complement strand
ATGTAGATCATAGCACCCATGGCCTCAAGGTCTTCTCGGCGATCTTCAGTTTGTCTTCCCTAATCTACCCAACATCTCCACCAAATGTATCGTAGAAAATTAGGAAAGACAAACTTCAGAAATGACACAGCCATTGTTTAATGAAAAAAACAATAGAAAAAAAATAAAAAGGTCAGGTGTTGATATTAAATATAAAAATGGTAATCCTGACCAGGAGCACATGTGCTTTTTCAGAAGGCAGAGCGCCATCTGGTGGAACAGAAATAAACTATTCATTGATTTAACCTGTTCCCTGATATTTGGCCAACCCAATTTCTTGATAAATCAAGAAAAGCCATCCACGAACGCTTTTCGCGCTGTTGGCGCTCGTCAGTGTGGAGTAGGCTGTACCACTGCGACCAAAAAGAATTTTGGTCCCAGAGGCTTCTTGAGAAACCAAGAAATGGGTATTTAAGGCCAAACTTGCGTAAATACGATTAAGACATGAAAAAACAATAGAAAAAATAACGAATATATACCGGTAGATTTTGAGAACTAATGTTGTTAAATTTCAAAACTTTGTCACGAAATCTAGAAGATATCTCATTATTTTTCATTGATGTGTACAAATGTGTGTGTGTGTGTTTCAATTTCACGGCAGAAGAGCTCGCCCATGTGTTTCAAACGACATCGTTTAGATCTGTTGGAATATTACACAGAGTAACAATGGCTATAGATGAGCTCGTGTTTGAAAAGGAACTTGTATGTATATAATAAATATAGTTTTTGTTGTTTTAATGTAGAAACATATACCAATATTTGTTTTGTATAATTGCTATTAATAATAAATAATATGTAAAGTTAAATTGGTTACGTCCCTCTTACTTACTTTAATTAAATAACAAGATCCTCTTAGATGTTGGATTCGACCTGGAATAATGGTAAGCTTCATATCATTCTATTTCGTTTGTATTTAAATTTGAACTGTGTTGTGTGAAAGTTTGCCGGCTAAGATGATATTAACATTCAATTATAAAGCAATAACGCCCCTATTAACACATAAGAAATGAAAGAATTAAAGCACAAATGTTTCTTTTATACATAAAACAAACAACCTAATTTATGCCTAGCTGGCTTTGTTCTTATTGTTTGCGCAATAGCATTGCTTGAATGTAAATATTTGAATGTAATTCTACTGACCTAAAAGCTTATGTGCATATTGTTTTCTTAAGTACTATTTCTAAGATTCCACCCTTCAGTGTAGCATATAAAAGCAGAATGATCCAATACAGTATTAGAGCTCTAAGAAGCGGTCTGGTAGATTGAATTGGTGAAACCGCTGGGAGGGTTCACCACTGATGAACCAAGCCCTCACAATATATTTTTTTAATCGCAGTAAGGACAGTAGAATTTTGTTTAAAGTGTAAAAGAAACATTCGTGCTTAATTCTGTCATTTATTATATTAACATTTGTCATCCAAATTCTAGTGTTTTTGAAGCTATGGATTTGAGCCAAATTATGCTGAAAAGATTTCCCTGAATCATTACTCATCATATTCAATCCAGTCAGAAAACACTAAATATTCTCCATACCAACTCCTATAACCAATCGACACCTTATTTCGAACCTCTGCACACACCTTAATGAAATTCTACTAAAAATATATTAATATATTGTAAATGGATGACAAGCTATCCGTGAGACCAAGATTCCAGAGGAAAGTTGGGTGGACTCTAGCTGCCATGTGTGAGACGCCAAAACGGCATTCCAGCGTGGAGGGAGGACATAATCTGGTGACATCTGCGACAAGTAGAAGACGTGGTGACTTGCCTCCGGGCGTGTGGATGATCTTACAAGGCAGTGTCAGGAGAGACTGACATCGGAGCGACCTACAAGGCTGTGTAGTCCAAGCTAGTCATGTACAGTGTGGAGCGGAAGGTTTCACAAGAGTGACATCCACGGCGCCAAGGATTCTTCTGACGAGGAAGTTGAAGGCAAGTCCCACTCATTGTATTCCTTCTGTTTAGTGTGACGTATAAAAAGCGCTAACCTTTACTCCATCCCTTCGAACTCACGTGTGTATCTTTGTGGCATACTGAGTATACAAAGAACACGAACAGCGTCTGGGTACGACGTAACAATATGAAAATACAGAACTACAGTCTTCTATGTTTGCCAACAGCAATACTCTCAATAGTGCTTATATTATTATTTTTTAAATAACTAAACCAGTATCTTAAAGTTAGAGTTTGCCTTGCCTGGCCGGCATTCATAGTTCTGTAAAAAATATACATTTCGGTTGCCAATTTTGGTCCCGAGGTATTAAAAATGGCAACTGAAACGTCTATTTTTTACAGTAATATGAATGCCTGCCAGGTTGTCAAATTATATTGACAAATATTTGCATTTTTAAAAATCTTATCTCAGGTTTTAGTGGGAAGGATTTTGTTTTCGTTTGATAGTGAACCAATCTCTCCCGCCTTCTCATTGGAAGAATGTGGCCATGTTTGTATATATAAGGGGGCTATGGTATTGGGAGGAGGAGTGTGGTAGATTATCGTGTGGAGACGCTTAAAGTATTCTCTGCGTGCTTTATCCGTGTCTGGTGATCTCCTCGCATACCTGTGTTACCCCGGTCCGATCCCTACCAACGCTACAATAAAGATAAGTACTGTTTTTTTTTTTTTTTTTTATTTAACAAAAATTGTGAGTTATTATTTATTTTTTTTGTGTTGTACTCTTGAGTGTACGATTTTTGTGTGTTTAGTTACTATTACTCTAGGCCCTAGTAATTTGAAACTTTGTGTGTTAACCTGTAAATAGTAACTTTTGTCGAGGTACCTTCAAGATAATCAAGACAAATTTTGGTCCCGAGGTATTAAAAATAACAAACGAAATGTCTATTTTTTTACAGAACTATGAAGGCCGGCCAGGGAACCTTAATCTTCAAGATAATCAAGAACAATTTTGGTCCCGAGGTATTAAAAAATGGCAAGGCCGAAATGTCTATTTTTTTACAGAAACTAAACCAATACACTTATCTTTTATTCCAGCGTTGTGAGAGGACCGGGGTTACACAGGTATGCGAGGAGATAACCAACACACAAAGAACGCTTTAAACGTCTCCACACAACTATTCTCTGAAAGAATCTCCGCATTACGCTTGATCTTCCTTTATATACAAACATGACCACGTTCGTTCAATGAGAAGGTGTGGAATATCAGTTCGCTAATCAAATACAAAACATTTTTGCCAGCTAATTCAAAGGCTATAGAATATTTATGCTTATCAAATAAAAAATTTGGCATTATACGAGTACACATGACAATATTGTAGCGTAGAAATCAGCCTACAATAGATATAATGCCCCCAGATACTGAGGCTATAACCTCGGTGAAAGCAAGGCTCGCAGCATGCCCACACGAGCACAAACAGCCAACACAAATGGGATCCACTACCAGCCGTACCAGAAGAATCACAATCCTCCAAGACGATGAAGGAATCATACGAGTGTTCCAAAGTCCATCGATTGTCTCCCAGGACCTCAAGGAATCTCAAGAGTCCACCATGGACCTGCAAGATTTCCTCAACTCTGACTTAAACCCAATCCTACCCTGAAAGGCTACAAGAGAAAACCATTCTCTAGATTAAAGAAATAAAAAGAATAAATATTCATAAAAGAGTTTGTCTTGTGACCTTTTATTTAGTTCCACATAGATGGATCGTAGCTATCCTATCGTTCTGAAAAAATATTTCTATATATATTTTTTTTGGCTTTTCTTGATTTATCAAGGGGAAATCAGGGAACAGGTTGAATCAACTCTGCTTTTGCCGGTCCCAAGCCCGGATGAAAAAGAAGGAAGGGGAGCAGTAACAAGCTCACTAAAAAAAACTGGGCTAAGCTGGCCCAGCTGATAGTACCCCTGTAAGGGCTCCTAATCCAGGGATACAGGATGAGCAGCGTTTGTACTCCATGTTAGGAGCGGCTGCACAAGACGTCTGTTCCTCATGTCAGAGGCGGCCATTTCTTTTGGAGCTAAGTCGGCCTGCTACTGAGTAGTGCTCCCAGTCTTAATAACAAAGGCAGAAACATACTACTTCGCCCAGTGTGGAGATAAGAAAGAAGAAGAAGAAGAGAGGTTAAATCAATGTTTACTTGATTTCTGTTCCACCAGATGGCGCTCTGCCATCTGTAAAGCACATGTACTCCTGGTCAGGATATGCCTTTTTAATTTTTAATATATATTATTGTATAGAAATGATGGTCTAAAATAAGTTCCCCACTTCGATCACAATTTAAAAAAATATATATTATCATTTTCATATTTTGATAAAAGTTTAACATGTTACGGTTAATCATATAGATAATGCTAAAAAATATCTGCAGCTAAAAATATATCATTTTTTATCGCTATATTCGGTTGCGAAACATAGAAATGATTAAAAAAGAAAAAATACATCTCCTTATCGGGCAACTGAAAGTTGCAGATGGCTTGTGTCATCTATCGGAATAAATATCAACTATTATCGTTGATTTTTAATTATTCCAGAATTGGCCAAATACCCATTCTTGATTAATCAAGAAAAGCTAACCACGTACATGTTTCGGGCTGTTGGCCCTCTTCAGCGTGGTGCAAGCTGTACCTCAACGACCAAAAAACTGGTCATTCAGGCATTCTGAAAAATCATGAAACAGGTAGTTAAGGCCAGAATTGTGTGATAACACGAATCAATGTGAATAAATAGTACAAATGTGATATAGTACTGGGATAAGGTGAATAAATTAAAAAAGAAAAATGACATCTCCTTATCGTGTAACTGACTTCTGGTCTTAACTACCCGTTTCATGATTTTTCAGGATGCCTGAATGACCAGTTTTTTTTTTTGGTCCTTGAGGTACAGCTTGCACCACGCTGATGAGGGCCAACATCCTGAAACACGTACATGGTCAGCTTTTCCTGATTAATCAAGAATGGGTATTTGGCCAATTCTTGGAATTCTATATACACAGTTACGAGCGTCATTCTTCATCAGTCATCTCTGTCACCGTTTGCTTTTTTTTTTTTGGAATGGCGCCCTCCTATTGGTCGGCTACGATCACGCCACCTTTGCCCCCCCCCCCCCATCTAGCCCCCCCCCACTAAATAAATGCATATATTAGTTAATAACCAAATGGAATCCTCTCTTTCTTTTTTCCCAGTAAGAGACGCCTACGGAAGCCAACAGTACATAGACAGATAAAGCACATAGGCTATAGTTATTAACTAACATATGCATTTATATAAGACGCCAATTTATAATTGTAACAAATAGTATTTGAATCAAAACATTCAATCGGATAAAACACGGGCGTTGCCCGGGTCATTCGGCTAGTAGTTAAAAATCAACGAATAGTTGATATTTATTCCGATAGATGGCGCAAGCTATAATAAGGATATGCCCCTTTTTTAAATTTATGAACCTTATCCTAGTACAATGTCACATTTGTACTTTTTCACATAGAAATGATTACAATTTAATTAATACGCAGCTAGTAAAATTGTTCTACCAACATAATGAAGCTGAAATATCTCTGCGGTATAACATCGGAGTCAAACAGATGCTACAGTCTTTTAACAGCATTTATATGTTTCTATATTGTGGAATCATGATTAATGCGCGTATTTTTAAAATTATGTATAATATTATTTTTAATATATTTAAATTATATATTTATTTATTTTTATAAAACAGATTATTACTATAAAATATTATGTACTATGAAACATTTGTATTTTGATACACTAAATACCCAACCTGCTTTAAACTTTGATGTGATAAATAAAGAGATATTCTAGGTGTTGCCTAAATATATAGTTGTCTTATTATTGACTGGTTTAACCTTGTAGAATGGTTGAGACACGTTCTGGAAAGATGCAAGACGCGTCTGAGGAGAGAATCAAGACTGAAGAATCTGCCAAACCGCAGCCCAGTGCAACAATATTGTGGCATTTACTTTTATATATGTAAATATTTCCTTCTTTTTTTTCTCTTCATTTTTTGTTTTATGCAAAGCAGGCTGTTTTACATACTTGTTGTTGGTACTTATCTGTTTATTCTATCATCTCGGCTAGGTAAATCGAGACTCTCTTACTAAGAATAAAACTTAATTTTAACATCGACTTCTTTAATTTATTTTCTACGTGACAATATACTACTGTAGAAGGACAGAAATGCCTGAAAGCTCGATATTACGTTTAATAAAGAAACACATCTCCAGAAATATGTGGCTTTGTTTGATTAATATCCATGAAATTTAAATCACTTTATATCGTCTAGGTCAGAGGTTAAAGAAGAAAGAAGTCATTAGAAATTTACATAAGAGAAAAAAAATGTTTCATGATGGCTCATTACCATTTTAAGGAATTTGAGGGGGAAAAGGGAAATTTTTGTTCGTTTATCGAGCGTCTGGAACAGTTTCTAATTCTAGAAGACGCTAATGAGGTAAAGAAAAGAGCCTATTTGTTGACTCTAATTGGCGGGAAGGCGTATGATACATTGAAAAATTTATGTAGCCCGAAGTTACCTAAAGAGTATAAGTATGAAGAATTGATAGAGAAACTTGCTGAATATTTTTCCCCAAGGCGATCTATAATCGTGGAGAGATTTATGTTTTTTGGAAGAATACAAAAAGAAACGGAAAGTGTTCCAGAATATCTGGTGGAAATCAAGCGTCTAGCCTCAACCTGTGGATTTGGCGAATTTTTGAAAGAATCTTTAAGAGACAAATTAGTGTGTGGACTGAGAAATGCAAAAATTCAAAGGAGGATTTTGTCGGAAGGAGATGTGCCGTTGGCAAGAGTAATTGAAATTGCGTTGTCGATGGAGGCAGCAGAGAAAAATACCAAAATATTCCATTTCAATGAGCCTGCAGATAGCGTGGACAAGATACGCGCAGAAGTCAGGGATAAAGTTGAAAAAGCGCAAAATAGCAAGTGCAAACATTGCGGGAGGTTACATAAAAACTTATGCAGATTTGGAGAGGCGACCTGTTTTAGATGCGGGAAAAGAGGCCACATTGCAACCATCTGCAGGAGCCGTGAGGAACATACAAGCGGAAGACAGGTGAGTCGGTTTCTGAACCAGAGAAAGATTCATCGGATCGAGGATCAAGAGGATGAGGAAGAACCCGTTCAAAGAATCGTCTTCATGAGGACGTATGATTATAGAGTCAAGTATGCTACGAATAACCCTCCCTATGTGATTAAGGTGAGAGTAGAGAATACTTTGATGACTTTTGAAATCGATACGGGTAGCTGTCTGACTTTAATATCGGAGAAGGATTTCAAGAGATATATCCCAGACGTGCAGGTAAAAGATGCGGGAATAATTGTTAAGACCTATGACGGAACTGTGGTACCGATTCTGGGTGAAATAGATGTCATGGTCGATTTTCGGGGAACGATCGCTAGGCTTAGAGCTGTCGTGGTGAGAGGAGAAAGGAAAGCCTTGTTGGGGAGAGAATGGATTAATGTGTTAAAAATTGGAAATTATTTTGTAAATCAGATGCCTTTGGAGGACAATGTGGCGGAATTATTGAGAAGACACCAGGTTGTTTTCGGGGAAACAAGAGATCCAATAAAGGGATTCACATTTGCAGTGAATATTCAGGATGTGAACCCCATATTTCATAAGGCCCGACCAGTACCCTTTGCGATTAGAACGGCGGTAAACGAGGTACTAGAAAAAATGGCGGAGAAGGGCTATTTATATCAAGTACCAAGCAGCAAGTGGGCAACTCCAGTAGTGGTAGTGCCCAAGAAGAATAAAGAGTTTAGGAGTTGTTGTGATTTCAAAGTAACTTTAAATAGATTTTTTTGGATACTGCGGCCTATCCACTACCTACTCAGCAGGACCTGTTTTCCGTCTTGGCTAGAGGGAAGTATTTCTCTAAACTAGATTTGAGCAATGCATACCTTCAATTGGAGGTAGAACCTAGCACCCAGCCACTCCTGACCATTAATACGCATAGGGGACTTTTTAGGTTTAAAAGGATGCCTTTTGGATTGGCAAATGCCTCTTGTTTTTTTCAGTCGGTTATGGATAGAATATTGGCGGGAATTAATGGGGTTATTTGTTACATTGACGATGTACTCGTATCCACGGCGTCAGTGGAGGAACATATAGCGGTATTGAAGACTATTTTTATTCGGTTGCAGAAGCACAACATCAAATTAAAAAGGGGGAAATGTGAATTTCTGCGAAGAGAAATAGCGTATTTGGGACATCTCATCGAAGAAGATGGTATACGGCCTTTGGATGACAAAATTCAAGGAATACAGAAAGCCAAAAGTCCGACAAATATCTCGGAGTTAAGATCTTTTCTGGGACTGGTAAACTATTATGGAAAGTTTATTCCGAATTTGCCAGAGCTTTTGGAGCCACTTCACAGGCTGCTGAAAAAGAATAGTTGTTGGAAGTGGACAAAGGATTGTGAGGAGGCGATCTCAGAGTGTAAAAAAAGAGTTACCTCCGAGAAAGTGTTGGTGCCATGTGATGCCACGTTGCCTTTATCTTTGGCCACGGACGCATCTCAGATTGGAGTGGGGGCGGTGCTGTCCCATGTTATCGAGGGCCAAGAGAAACCAATCATGTTTGCCTCACGAACACTTTCCGGGGCCGAATGTAATTATTCACAAATAGAAAGAGAAGCTCTCGCAATAATATATGGTGTGACCAAGTTTCACCAGTTCATCTACGGAAGACGATTTACCCTGATTACAGATCATAAACACTTGGTGTCTATTTTGGGCCCGAGAGCAGGGATTCTCACTTTGTCTACTTCAAGATTGCAGAAATGGGGACTGACTTTGGCGGCTTATACATATGAAATTAAGTTCCGAAGAACTCAAGATCATGGAAATGCAGACCTTCTCTCACGGTTGCCAGTAGAGAGTGACGAAAAACCGGTTTTGAATCAAACGTTCATATTATCATACGTGGAAGATTTGCCGGTTACAGCAGAAGAAATAGGCGTGGAAACTAAAAAGATGAAGCATTGTCAGGAAAAATATGTTGAGTTGTCTGCACGAGACCCATTCGGGGATGAGCAAAATGAAGGCCGTTGCAAGGTCGCATTTTTGGGTCCGAATCTTGATAACCAGATTGAGTGTATGGTAAATGGGTGTAAAAATTGCCAGCAAACTCAGACCTGGAACTGGAGACCGTGGGTGTGGGCAACCAGGCCCTGGCAGCGGATCCATATGGATTTTGCATTTAAATATGGAGTGAATTTGTTAATCGTGGTGGATAGCCACTCAAAATGGGTTGAGGCGGTCCCGATGAGAGAGATCACCGCAAGAAAGACGATTGAGCAGTTAAGAAGATTGTTTTCAGCCTATGGGTTACCAGAGGAAGTGGTGTCGGATAATGGCCCACAGTTTACAGGGGTAGAGATTAAAAGTTTTTTCGAAAGAAATGGAGTCAAGCAAACTCTGATTCCAGCGTACCATCCACAGAGTAATGGTTTAGCGGAAAGAGCGGTTCAATTGATAAAGATGGCCTTGGAGAAAATAAAAAGAAGTTTGAAGATACCATTCAAGATACACTGTAAAGGTATATATTTTGGTCAGTTTCTAAGATTTTATAGAATAAATAATATATTAGAAAATTTCATAGAAGATGTTAAAAATTTAAACAGGGAATTTATTAAAAACAAATTTAGTATCAGACAAGTAAAATATTTCAACAGTATATCAATTATAAAATACTTTTAAAAAAATAAATGGAAGTATCCATTTATTAAATCAACTTTCTATAATTTCTTTCAATAATCACTACTACAAATTTATAATCTTTAACAATTAGTTAAACTTAAATTAAATAGCTGATTTGAAGATTTTTTCACAAGATTTTTAAAGTAATATTGTTTAGAATTCATTTTGTTTAATCTCCAATTTCTGGGGAGGAAAATGGAAATTAAATAAAAGTGAATTTTCACAATTAATAGCTGTTACGCAATCTTTGACTTTAATCATCATCGATGCAACGTCACTACTATGACGTCACTACTTCCAACTACTACCTTAAACCTTGCTGATGTTTACCGCTAGCTTGTTTTAACAATTGTAAATGGAACAAGTCGTTCCTTAAATAAATATATATTTGTTTATATCTAAAGGGATGTCCTCGTAACTACAACATACGTGAGTACAAAAACAACCACAAATCCTCAAAAAGAATAACAGTATTTTGCTAAGCCTATAACAATTTGGTAGCAGAGCGTGGTTTGGGCGCGCGAATTGGACTAACCGTCAATTGATCCATTTAAATCAAAAGGAAATTAAATAATTGGACTAACCGCCAATTTAGAAAGAAAAAGTTAAATTAAAAATGGATACCCATAACTTAGCAAAAATCGAACAGTTAACAGAAAATAACTATACAACGTGGTCCATAAAAATGGAAGCAATTCTAGATTCAAAAGATCTCTTCGAGGACGTAATTGTTAATGACGAGCCAGACTTTACAAAAAATAAACTAGAATATGATATTTGGAAGAAAAAGAATCGGGAAGCATACAGCCTAATAATATTGTCACTTTCGGATGACTTAACAATCATCTTTCGAGGCGATAAAAGGGCCAAAAGAATTTGGTACGACATAAAGAAAAGGTTTGAAGGATCTCTAGAAAATAAAAGGATAGACCTAATGTTGGATCTAGCCAGACTAAAATTGAACCCAAATGAAAATGTCAACATGTATATTGTACGAGCACAGAAACTGGCACAAGAGATCACCCAGCTAGGAAAGACTGTAACAGAAAGAGAACTTGTACGATACATTGTTGAAGGACTCACACCTAACTTTGACACGATCGCAGCAGCACTGTCAATAAACAGAGAAATCTCCTTACCAGACTTGAGACAAGCTCTACTGGATTTCGAGAAGAAAAGACAGGACAGAAGCAAAAATCCTGAAAATGCTTTCAGATCATCAGGCAACCAATTCAAAGAAAAATCATGCTTCATTTGCAAAAGAAAAGGACATTTCAAGAAAGACTGTTGGTTCAACCCTGACAACAAAGGAAATCAAAAGAATACAACAAACAAAAATAACATGGCCAGTACAAGGAACTACCATAAAGGACCAAAACAAAACAAAGACACAGCCAGGTCAGCAATCCAAGAACGAACGGAGGAACCATCCCAACGAAGAGACTCCACTTCAGAATACGCACTACATGCAAGCACAAGGGAGGAACGCCCGACAACTCAGGACGTGTGGATAATTGATTCTGCGTGCACAAGCCACATGACTTCCCATGGTGATTGGATCGAGCACAAGACGGAGGAGAGAAGAAGCATACAAGTGGCAGAAGAAGGGAGGCACATCGAATCTACCTCATCAGGATTAATCCAAGCTACTGTACAAGGTAAGGACAAACTTAACAACGCTGTAACCCTGCATAATGTCCTCCATGTACCATACCTGAAAGGAAATCTAATGTCCATTCCAAGCGTAGTAAGAAGAGGGAACTCTGTTCTTTTGAATTCTGAAGGAGCATACATATACTCTTCTGATGACAAGCTAATAGGAACAGGAAACTTTGATGGTAACATGTACACATTGAACCTATCACGTTTATCTGAAGCAACTCATGTTCCAAGTGAACATTGCTTGATTTCAAAGGACAATTCTAGGACTGCATGGCACAGAAGGTTAGGGCATCCTAGTGACAACAAACTAGACCTGATTTTGAAGAACAATCTTCTAAAAGGCTTGAACTCTATAAATAGTACCCTTGATCAATGTGATGCTTGCTCATTGGGAAAAATGACCAAAGTACCCTATGTTCACACAGATAGCAATCAGGAAAGCTACCCCTTTGAAGCCATTTATGTCGATCTCTGTGGTCCAATGAGAATAAACTCCTTGTGCGGAAGTAAATATTTCTTGACCATCGTAGATGGATTTTCTAGGAGAATATTTGTAGAATTTCTCAAAGATAAACTCTCAACAGCAGAAGTTTTGAAGAAGTTTATTGTAAAGAGAGAAAACGAGCTAAACTCAAAACTAAAACGACTTAGAACAGATAACGGAACAGAATTTATCAATAAAAACCTTGAAACCTTCATAGAATCCAAAGGAATTAAACATGAACTAACTACACCGTACACCCCAAGAAGCAATGGGAGAGTTGAAAGAGCTAACAGAACACTATTAGACAAAGGCCGAACACTTCTGGCAGACTCCCAATTACCCCTACACTTCTGGGCAGAAGCTGTGAATACAGCTGCATATCTGTACAATCTAACTCCCACAACTAATGACCCAGACACTACCCCTATGGAAAAATGGAAAGGTAAAAAGCCCTCCGTCTCTCACATCATGAGATTTGGTTGTGAAGTCTTCTATAAACTCGAGAATCATCAAAGACACAAACTAGAAGCTAAATCTAAGAGAGGAATATTTGTAGGCTATTCAAGATGCAGAAGAGCTTATCGAGTATTTGATATCACAGCGAGAGTCATTCTTGAAACCGCAGACATTCACTTCAGAGAGAACAATAATGTCATCTCGGAAGAAAAGCAAAGTGATAATAATACGGACACTGACACGTATTTCTTCATTCAGGAGGATGAACAACTGGACAATCATGTTCTATCAGATGTTGACATTGAAGAGCCAGCACCAGATACCATGATCAACAGACAGACAGAGTCAAGTGGTTCAGACAGACCACAAAGAACTCGAACAATACCTAAAAGATTCGATGACTACGTTCTGGCTACTACGAATGAAACCATTCCGAAAGACTATAATGAAGCCATCGCATGCGAAGACAAGAAACATTGGGAGAACGCAATGCTTGAGGAAATACAGAACATGTACTCGCATCAAGTATGGGAACTGGTACCTAGACCTGTAAACGCTAAAGTTGTCAAAAGTAAATGGGTCTTCAAAATATCTAAAGACCAAGAAAGCAAAACTTACAAAGCTAGACTTGTTGCAATGGGATACAACCAAATCCCAGGAAGAGATTACAATGAAAGTTTCAGCCCTGTAATTAAAAATGCCACCCTCAGGACTATTTTGTCAATGGCAGCAACAAAAGATTCAGTCATTAAACTATTTGATGTGAAAGCAGCCTATCTAAATGGAAACATTGAAAATACAATATTCATGGAACAACCTGCTGGATTTGTCCAAGACAGAAACAAAGTTTGCAAACTCAACAAAAGTATTTACGGTCTACCTCAATCCGGAAGATCGTGGTATGAGAAATTCAGTCAAGTACTTCATGACTGTGGACTGGAAAAACTTAAATCTGATCCTTGCCTATTTAAATGGAAGAATGAGGACAAATACTTCTATGTAGGGATATATGTTGATGACTTTATCACTGTTTCAGATTCTAAAGATACCTCAAACAGATTCATCAATAAATTGAGACATCACCTGGAAATAAAGGATGTAACATGTAAAGGTATGTTTTTGGGAATCAAGATCATACAAGACAAGGAGGGAATTTCGCTACAGCAAAGCCACTATGTACAACAAATATTGCAGAAATATGGAATGGAAACTTGTAAGGAAGTTCCAACACCAGGTTCCAAAGAAATCAATTTGGACAATCATATTGAAGATGACAATTGTGATCAGCACACTTACCAAGAAGCCCTTGGTATGCTAATGTTTCTAGCTGTTAACACCAGACCCGACATCGCTTACATCACTTTCACAGTACTCCAGACAACCAAAACAGATGCACTGGACAGCAATCAAAAGAGTGATGAGATACCTACGAGGAACAATTGACCTAGGAGTGAAATTTGAAAGAGGAAAGACTGGAATCCTGAAGTCCTACACCGATGCCAGCTGGTCGACCACTCATGACGGAAAATCCTACGGCGGATATGTATTGAAGCTCGGCGAGGCAACTATAGACTGGAAAAGTAGTAAACAACCACTCGTCGCCCTCTCCACAATGGAAGCAGAAATGATAGCTGCTTGTGAAAGCTGCTGTCAAATCAAGTGGATAATAAACCTGCTACGAGAGCTGGAAGAATGGAATTTCATGGAAAAACCAACTGCGATCTATACAGACAGTCAGTCATTGATCAACTGGATCTCCAGCCCTAAACAAAGCAGTCGCTGTAGACATATCAACAGAAAGTACCACTTCTTGAGAGACTGTTATGAATCCAGAGACATCTGCCTTCTGTACAAGCCATCCCAGGACCTGGAGGCGGATATCTTCACAAAGGACCTATCCCGAGACCAGATGAAGAAACACCTGGAGAGCCTCAGCATCGTGGGAATAAAGCCAAAGTAAGGAGGGAATTGTTAGGCAATCTTTGACTTTAATCATCATCGATGCAACGTCACTACTATGACGTCACTACTTCCAACTACTACTTAAACCTTGCTGATGTTTACCGCTAGCTTGTTTTAACAATTGTAAATGGAACGAGTCGTTCCTTAAATAAATATATATTTGTTTATATCTAAAGGGATGTCCTCGTAACTACAACATACGTGAGTACAAAAACAACCACAAATCCTCAAAAAGAATAACAGTATTTTGCTAAGCCTATAACAATAGCTTTATTAAACTCTAATAATTTGCCTTTTTAAAGGAATATTGAAAGATGAATAAGTGTTGAATCAATTATTTTAATTTAACTGGCTGTAAAGATTATAAAATTTGGATTTCTTTCCCTTAAATATCTTCTCTTTCATCTTTGAATATCTTGTTTTTCTACAACTTCAAAATATAAGGTCTAAATTTGTCCCACCACCCCCCCCCCCCCCCCCACAACATGTGTCATCCAGAAATAGATGTTTACAGTTGAAGGCGTCCGCGGACAAGGTAGGTACACATTATATCTGTTCATATAAATGTTTCTCTGAAGTAACTTTATATTAACACATAAAATCCGGTTGAAAGGAGGTCTAGACATAATAGAGAAGGGATGAAATGTTGAAAAGCTGGATTTCTATTTGAGAATTCCCGGTTCAGCAGACCTCTTTTTTCAATAATTACTCCAATTTAAGTTTATTGTATATGTCTGGTCTACCATTAGGGTTTCAAAACATAATAACCAAACTTATAATAAAAGTTAATTCATAATATAGATATTTTACTAAATACAACTATTTATATTCATATTTTAAAATAAAAAAATTTTAAAAATCATTTAAAAAAAAAAGAATAAAATATAAAATTATAAAAATATATATATATATACTAACAATCTTATCTACCTTATTTACAAAACTTTTTGTTTTCTTATTATTAGTTTGATTAATAATGCATGGTTCTGTCTTTCTCTCTTTTTTCTAACTATCATATATATTCTCACTTCTATTATTCTATATATAGGATTAGAGTATGTCTAAATGACGTGTAAAAGCCGATACAAAAGACGTTACGTTGTTAAATTTTATTGTTATTAATTATAAATATATAATTAACTATATGATGTTTTAGAAGTAAAGGAATTTTTTTTTTTCTCTCTATCTATACTAAATAATAACAATTTACAAATTTTATAATTTGAATTTAAATAATCAAAATAATGAAGATAATTTTAATAGAATACTTAACTATAAAACTATACAACTATTTATTTTTATAATTAATTTAGATTTAGCTTGCTAATCTAACCAAATCTACTTGATATGATTTATCATTATGATCAGTTTGCTCCTTAAGTTTTAAATGTAGTATCACTGTTATATTTTTATTATATAGTTTTTTACACTATATATATATATATATATATAGTGTAGAAACTATATAACAAAATTATAACAGTGATTCTACTTTTAAAACTTAAGGAGCAAACTGATAATAATGATAACTTATATCAATTAGATTTGATTAGATTAGCAAGCTAAATCTAAATTAATTATAATAATAAATAGTTATTTAATTTTATAGTCCAGTTTTGTATTAAGATTATCTTCACTATTATGATCATTTAAATTCAAATTATAAAATTTGTAAAATGTTATTAATTTCTCTCTCTTCTTTTCTCTTCTCTTCTCTCTTTCTCTTCTCTTCTCTCTTTTCTCTCTCTATCTACAAATTAATAACATTTTACAAATTTTATAATTTGAATTTAAATGATCATAATAGTGAAGATAATCTTAATACAAAACTGGACTATAAAATTAAATAACTATTTATTATTATTATATATATATATATATATATATATATATATATATATATATATATATATATATATATATATATAGTGTTTGTGTATATAGACGTCGATTGTATTTTAATTGTGGAATCGTGATAACTATGTTTGTTGTTTGCATTGAAAATAAATAATATTTTCAAGTCTCCTGGCTAGAATACATTGCAGTTTGATTAATATCCATGAAATTTAAATCACTTTATATCGTCTAGGTCAGAGGTCGGCAACATTTTGAGTCTGAAGAGTCAAAAATTACAATTTACATAATATCAAAGTTGATAAAGAGCCACAATTTTTTTTCTTGCCAACAATAAATAGTACTCGCTTAAATAATATTTGTGTATGGAACTATATTGTAACAAAGTATTTATTATTTTATTACTCTCTGTACACTTCCCTTTTTTGCTTATCTTTTGTTTATCATTCATAGTTTGTTCTGGCCTGAAATAAATTGCTGTCTCATCCTGAAGTTGGTCTTCTCTAATTTTCCACGTGACATTTGGTGGAGATGCTGGGTAAATTAAGGAAGACAAACTGAAGATCGCCGAGAAGACCTCGAGGTCATGCGTGCTGTGATATACATTGACAGAGACTGGCTCCAGGATTCCACCGCCGTGTCAAAGCTAAGACTTCCCTCCAAGATGAAGATGTCCCTATAGAGTCTATAGTATAGACGATACGACGACAAAGTCGCTCTTCACGTCGCAAGAAAAAGGACGCAAAGGTACTTGGGACAAAGTTCCAAGACTTCGATGGAATCCTTGGAAGAAGCACGTCAGATCCATGTCAGTAACTACAATAATTGCTAGCTGTGGGTCACAGCTCCCATAGAGATGGAGCTATGTAACAAAGTATTTATTAATTTTAATTTAACAGAGTATTCTTTTCTACGTTTATATTTTGATATACTCTTTACACTTCCCTCTTTTGCTTATCTTTTGTTTATCACTCATAATTTGTTCTTGCCTGAAATAAATTGTTGTCCCCTCCTGAAGTTTTTGACTTCCCTAATTTTCCACGTGGCAATATTAAACAAAATGTTAACGCGGGATTCTATCCCAGTTCATGACTGTCGGGAATCGAGGGTGTTACCTACTCGTCCACCGACTCTTCGAGTATATATATATAATAATATTTGGAAATACGTAAAATAAAATGGCCTGTGTGGGAGTACAAGGGAAGATAGCCAGGTTAACAAACAACCCCCTTGGTAAACAAGTATCACGACTTCATTCTCCCCTAGGGGACTTATCTTACAAAAAGCGGCTTAAAAGCGGCTAGACGGGATGATCAAAGTCAGTTCTCACCGAGGTGACGCCAGTTGTTCTAGGGGTTGTTCTTCTATCTTTCCTCCCCGATCTATTTCCTCACAGGACCTCTGGATCCTGTGTGTCCTCCATCACTCAACCACCACGACTGCTTCTAACCAACATGCTACACTGCATTCATCCAACAGCATAATCTACATTACTACATATATTTGTAAGATATAGTCGATGTTTTTAATTAAACCCGTTGAAAAATGATTATCACTTGGAAGCTTGCCTTTTGTTATATAAGGTTGTCCCCAAAAGTTCGTGTTTTTCTTAAAAGGAGGAGGAAGAGAACTCTCTCAAGGTGGGGAAGCCTTCCTTGCTGAAGACATTTGTACATACACAACTATATATTAGTAAATTAAATTTTATTGCCATCTATCGTTAAAATTTTACACAAATAAATTTTAACAACTATATATATTCCCCTACATTTTATCTACCCTTTATTCACTATTATATATTTTTTCCACCGCTGTAACAATTGATTAGAAGAATTAATAGAATGTTTAAATTGTCATTGTTATTTTTAAAAAAAATGCTCCAATGGCCTCCGATTCTTGCAAAAGTCCAACACCACCAGCGAGTGCAAGTAGCCAAATGGGGCTCTGACACATTTGTAAGTGCAAAAGTCAAACTGCTTTTCACATGTGTAGACATGTGGTGCACTTACAGTAAAAGTAGTCACCTTCTTCTACCCACCATGATTATCATGGCCTATACCACGTGTACTAGGAATAAGCAAAAAAAAAAAAAAAAGGATATTCATATACAGTAAAAATTATATAAAGACAATCAAGCTAATAAACAGATTAGTCTGGGTAATTTATACATAATACAAAGACATTATACATAACGGCGAATAATATTGGTATTTCTATTTTTTTGTAAGTGTTTACGAAATTTTCGGACAACCTTGTAAAAAAAAAAAAACAGGGAACTCATTATGAGAAATCTTTGTAGATTTGAAATAACTTTCATAATTTTACCTTAAATCATGAAATCAGATTCTGTAGTAGAGTCGTCACGGTCTTGCCATACAGGTGTAGCTAACTGGCATATATATTGTGGTTGTCAAATTGACATTTATTTACAACCTACAGTAAACTACCCGTAAGATATGTACTATTCGCAAACACAATCTCTTCAAACAAACCCCTCCTTGTCTGGAGGAGAACTCTCTCAAGGTGGGGAAGTCTTCCTTGCTGAAGAAATTTGTGCACATACATAACTATATATGAAAAAACAATAGAAAAAATAAAAGATAAGTGGGTCAGGTGTTGATATAAAAAATAAAAAAGGCATCTCCTGACCATGAGCACATGTGCTTTTTAGATGGCAAAGCGCCATCTAGTGGAGCAAAAATAAACTAAACGTTTATTTAGCTTGCTCCGAGATATTTGGCCAACCCAATTTCTTGATAAATCAAGAAAAACCATCCACGAATTGGCCAAATATCTCGGAGCAAGCTAAATAAACGTTTAGTTTATTTTTGCTTCACTAGATGGCGCTTTGCCATCTAAAAAGCACATGTGCTCGTGGTCAGGAGATGCCTTCTTTATTTTTAATATATATATATATCCATTTACATTTTATCTACCCTTTATTTACTATCTTATTATATATTTTTTCCACCTTTGTAACAATTGATTAGAAGAATCAATATAATTGTTTAAATTGTCAATTGTCTTCATAACAAACCCTATAACGCTATTTCTCCATCATTTCAATGAAACGAGATATAAGCTTTTTTTTTATTTCTATGAAAAATAGACACTTCGGCCAGTTAGAGTTTTTTATTTTATCAACGTTTCGACAAAAATCTTTTGTCTTCGTCAGGAGAAGTAAATAAAAATAAAGCATTTGGCAAGGCGTTAAAAAAAGAGGATTTTTTAATGCCTAATGTTTTATTTACTTCTCCTGACAAAGACAAAATATTTTTGTCTAAACGTTGAGAAAAATAAAAAAACTCTAACTGGCCGAAGTGTCTATTTTTCATAGAAATATGAATGCCGGCCAGACAGCCTCTATCTTCAGGACATACTTTTAAGTTGAAATTTTATAATGATAAAGCACAATGTGAATTATAGATTAGAACTATAAGAAAATAAGACCTAATCTAAATGAATTAATTGTATGTGAAGTTTCAGTTACAGCGTTGTTAACGTAACGTAACTGACTGATGTGTCTATTTTTCATAGAAATATGAATGCCGGCCAGAAAGCCTCTATCTTTTTTTTTTTTATGACGAAAATTCCTTAACAACAACAACAATTTTTTTTTTTAAGATCCTTCTATTTTGTAAATAGAAATAGGATATATATAGAAAATGGATAAAACTTAATGAAGGTTCTACTTTTTGGCATGTATATTGTTACACCTTGAGATGTAGATGGTTTTTGTTCAGCCGTTTCCATTATAATGTAGAATAAACCAGAACGAGTTCTCATTAAAAAGCTGACGCTTTATTTTGGTAAGGTTACAAAAAGAACGAAGAACGCCGTGGCTGCACTATGTTAACAAAGAATAAACAAAATTGATTTGTTTAATAAGTTAAGTTATTAATGAAAATATTTGCATGAGTCTATGTTGGCTGTGACAATATTCAGACAATAATTCTAAAATATATTTGATACACAGTGACTTTTATTGAAGGCACGAGATAACTATGGTGTCAACAAAATTTCCTCAGTCTCCAAAAGCAGACGACCGTCAAAAATCAAAGAGTTTCTACTTCCTCAAGTTTTGTCCATGAGTTGTATATCATTCAAATATTATTTTTTATTCATTGACTATAACAATCTGTGGTATGTATATAAGCTAATGTAGTTTTCTGAGATGTGAGAGATAATTTATATAAATAGTTACTTATATCTAAGATTCCACCCTTCAGTGTAGCATATAAAAGCAGAATGATCCAATACAGTATTAGAGCTCTAAAGAAAGCAGTCTGGTAGATTAAATTGGTAAAACCGCTGGGAGGGTTTACCACTGATGAGCCAAACCCTCCCAATATTTTATCATCGCAGTAAGAACAGTAGAAGTTTGATTTATTTGTGAAAAGAAACATTCGCGTTTTAATGTCTTCGTTCGTTATATATAGATGGCACGTTATTGCTTTGTACAGTTAAACCTGTCTATAGCGCCCCCACTAAATAACGCCTTTCTCTCTATAGCGCCCGATTTTAAATATGTAATACGATGATATTTACATTAAAAGTGACCTGTCTATAGCACTCCCTCTCGATAGCACCCTATTTTGGTGAGTCCCAAGAGGGGACGCTATAGACAGGTTTAACTGTACAAAGCAATAACGCGCCAACGAATGAAGACATTAAGACGGGAATGTTTCTTTTCACCAATAAATCAAACTTCTACTGTCCTTACTGTGATGATAAAATATTGGGAGGGCTTGTCTCATCAGTGTTGAACCCTCCCAGCGGTTTCACCAATTTTTAATCTACCAGAACGCTTCTTTAGAGCTCTAATACTGTATTGGATCATTCTGCTTATATATGCTACACTGAAGAGTGGAATCACAAAAATGGTATTTAAGAAAACTATGGACATGAGCTTTTAGGACAGTAGAATTACCTATAAATATTTGTTATCAATATTTTTATCATCACAGTAAGGACAGTAGAAGTTTGATTATTTGTGAAAAGAAACATTCGCGTCTTAATGTCTTCGTTCGTTATATATAGTTACTAGCGGATGTGCCCGGCTTCGCCCGGGTTTTACCCGAGTGAATGTTTGTCTAACGAACATTTGTTAAAACAATTCTCTATAAACTTATAAAACGTACTCGGCTTCGCCCGGGGTTTTACCCGAGTAAAGGTTTGTCTAGCGAACATTTGTTAAAACAATTCTCTAAAAACTTATTTAAAAAAAAAGATATATTTTGATAATTTGAAACTCGTAAATTTGAATCTCTCGATAAAGTGAACATTTTTTCCCGGTCCCTGTGTGCCGTGTCATCCTGAATTTTGTCTTTCCTAATTTTCTACATTAGAAAATCATAGTTTTATCTAGTGAACATTTTTTCCCGTGTCACATTACCGTGTCACATTGCCTTTATTCTTCATTGTTGGCTTTTTATATTATATTTATTCTTCATTGTTGGCTTTTTATCTTAAATTTATTCTTCATTGTTGGCTTTTTATATTACATTCATTCTTCATTGTTGGCTTTTTATATCATATTTACTCTTCATTGTTGGCTTTTTATATTATATTCTGACCAAAATCTATCTGTGAACTTCACACAGTGAACTTCACACAGACAGAATAAGGCAATTATATAAGTAGATTTACTCTTCTTTGTTGGCTTTTTATCTTACATTCATTCTTCATTGTTGGCTTTTTATATTACATTTACTATTCATTGTTGGCTTTTTATCTTACATTCACTCTTCATTGTTGGCTTTTTATCTTACATTCATTCTTCATTGTTGGCTTTTTATATTACATTCACTCTTCATTGTTGGCTTTTTATCTTACATTCATTCTTCATTGTTGGCTTTTTATATTACATTTACTCTTCATTGTTGGCTTTTTATCTTATATTCACTCTTCATTGTTGGCTTTTTATATTATATTTTTAGATTGAGATTATTAGCTAGTATGTAAAAATATTAACTCTGTTGAAATTTAATTTTGTATTTATATATAAATAAAATTAACTCTGTTGATTTTTTTGTATTTAATCGATAACAGCGAAGTTACGCATGTTAATGTTAGGGAAAAATATTTTGACGTTAAGCAAAACCTGCTCCATCTCGTTTTACATAAATGTTGAAAATTTGGTCGAAATGATGCATTGTAACGAAAGTTTTTAGTGATGTCCTCTTATGAAATTTGCATTTTATTAATATAGATAGATATAAGTCATTTTTCCCAGAAAGATTAACTTAGATATTATTTAAAAAAAAAAAAGCATCTCCTTATCGTGCAACTGAAAATTGCTGATGGCTTGCGCCATCTATCGGAATGAATATCAACGATTCGTTGATTTTTAATAATTCCAGAATTGGCCAAATACCCATTCTTGATTAATCAAGAAAGAGCTAACCACGGACGCGTTCCGGGCTGTTGGCCCTCATCAGCGTGGTGCAAGCTGTATCTCAACGAACAAAACACTGGTCATTCAGGCATCCTGAAAAATCATGAAACGGGTAGTTAAGGCCAGAATTGCGTGAGACTGCGACACAATGTGAAAAAATAGTACAAATGTGATTTCGTACTGGGATAAGGTGCATAAATTTTTTAATACATTATAAAGGACTGCGGCGTGTGACTATAAACAAATTATACCGCATAAGTTTCTTTTCTATGAAAAATCAATATTTATTTTAAAGATAAATATTTACTATTTCTAACTTTTTTGAATGAAGTATGAGAGGGTGAAAATATGAAGAGTAATGGCGACGGGAAAAATAAAAGTGTCCCGTTCGCCATTACTCTTCATATTTTCACCCTCTCATACTTCATTCAAAAAAGTTTGAAATAGTAAATATTTCTCTTTAAAATAAATATTGATTTTTCATAGAAAAGAAACTTATGCGGTATAAATTTTTTAACTTAGTTTATTTAGAAATTTAGGTTCATTTGAATTCTTTAGTTTTTACCTTCAATAAAGATTATCTTTATTTTAATCGAGAGTAATGATTACGACAACAGTATAAATATAAAATTTATAAGGTTTTTTTTAGTTAGGATTCCATCGCTATATTCATTAGATATGGCTTATAAAAGATATGGATTCTGCCAAAGACACTAAACGACAACAAAAATAATCAAAATCCTCAAAAAAATCTCACAGGAAAACCAGATCACGTTCCAATGGATCTCACGTTAACATAGACGGCAAAGAAATGGCTGACCAGTTGGCCAAAGAAGGCTGTAAGGGCCAGCCTGAAAACTCCCAACTCACCTATTCAGAAGTTTCTTCCATCCACAAACAAAGAATAACCTCTCTCTGGAAATCCACCCTAAACCACCCCTGGTACACCCCCATTCCTAACGAATCTTCTTTCCACACCCTTACTAGGGAAGAACAAACGGTGATTACAAACAGGACATCTTAGAATGTTCAAATTTAATGGAAAAAATCAAAACATTCACGAAATGCCCCAAATGCGATTCTCAACCAGCCAGTCCTGAACATCTATTAAATTGTAAAACGACATTTGAAAATTATCCCGCATGTGTTTCTTTTGAAAGAAAAATCGAAATTTATTTTAAGAAGAAATAACGATTATTTCCAACCTTAGGGATGAAGTATGAAAGGATGAATTGTGAAGAGTAATGATAAACGGAAAATTTTGATATGTATCTATTAAATTGTATCAAATCCTCCAAAAAAATAACCTCTGGGAAAACACCAGGATTATAATAGAAAAGCTGAGACAATGGGACTTAATGGAGATCGTTTAAACTTGAGGAATAAGCAACAATAACTGCAGAGTGGCTTGAGATGGCTCTGGATGTCCCACGCTACCACAGCGCCCCCTGTTAACCACAGTCCACTGCCGGCGACACTCCGCTAAGTCAGGTACGTTCCCTTCTCTTCACTTCTTCTCGCCATCTTACCCAACACATAGTCTCTACACTGGCAGAATAGACGTGTATACTGTCTAGCCATAGTGAACACGAGCATCCTTTAGAACTATGTAAATATATTTTATTAAAATGTTAAGAATTTAAAAGCAGATAGGGCCCAACAAAGTTGCCAATATCTTCATGGTTTTATGTTCGAATATATTACAACGTTTTGTTGTATTAATGGTAATGATTCATACATCCAATTGTTATTTTAATAATTAGTGAATATCTATAGAATACGGATCTATTTACATGGGAAATATATTCTATTATAATATCGTTTGTTAGTACAAGCATTAAAACGACATTTTAAAATTATCCCGCATGTTTCTTTTGAACGAAAAATCGAAATTTGTTTTAAGGGGAAATAACGATTATTTCTCCTTAAAATAAATTTTGATATTTCGTTCAAAAGAAACACATGCGGGATAATTTTCAAATGTCGTTCTACAATCATAAGCCGCATTATATTTGTATTACAAGTATTAAAATTGACAGAAAATCTAGCTAAAGATAGTAAAGATTTTCCCTGAGAACAAATGTTTACATTGTGTCACCAAATTATGAATAGTATTATTTATCTTTGTTTAATTTCTCATAAATTTTTGTAACTATTGTGAACACAAGTGTGTGTGTGTCAATTTTAATTGTTAAATCGAATTAAGGATAGTCGAATTTTGTTTTATATTTAAAAAGAAACAATCATTCTTTAATACTTCAATTTCTTATACATATATGGCATATTATCGTATTATAAAAATATTGTGAATTGTCAAAAATGGTAAAGATTTAGTTGAGTGTGGGTTGGTCAAGAAGGAATCTTCTTCTTTCTTATCTCCACTCAATCATATTAGGCTATCAAGTTGTGACCCTTGATGGTGTCTATTTGACTACCATCATGACTGGGTGAAGTAGAATGCGTCTGCCTTTGTCATTAAGACTTGTAGCACTACTCAGTAGCAGGCCGACTTAGCTCCAAAAGAAATGGCCGCCTCTGACATGAGAAACAGACGCCATGTGCAGCCGCTCCTAACATGGAGTACAAACGCTGCTCATCCTGTATCCCTGGATTAGGAGCCCTTACAGGGTACTATCAGCCGGGTCAGCTGAGCCCAGGTTTTTTAGTGAGCTTGTTACTGCTCCCCCTCATTTTTTATCCGGGCTTGGGACCGACAAAGGCGGAGTTTAGAAGGAATGATGTTTTAGAAGGTGTAATGCTCAGAAAGAAGGAAAAGAAGATTCTTATAATGATCAGCGGCCATATTGCCAAATATTA
Organism: Cordylochernes scorpioides; assembly: GCA_030710605.1. Taxonomy (NCBI): domain Eukaryota; kingdom Metazoa; phylum Arthropoda; class Arachnida; order Pseudoscorpiones; family Chernetidae; genus Cordylochernes; species Cordylochernes scorpioides. Next base: position 97,408,138 of record CP092863.1, on the reverse strand, counting down.
CAACAGCCGAATACTTTGCTGCTTTCCAAAGCTCCAGAAGAATTTTAGGAAATAAAATCTTAGATATTTCCTGGTCACAAACATACGCAAATTTGAATATTTTCGAATTATTCAAACATAGATCATTTTCATCATGTATAGCTTTTAAATCGTTTGTTTTATTACAAAGTTTTACTTAATATATAGCAATTACACGCCATCTATATATATAAGGTTGTCCCAAAATTTCATGTTTTTTCTTAAAACGTTGTTTTTCTTATTACTTAGCGAATAATATTATTACGGCGAATACATAATAATACATAATACAATTACTTTATACATAATACAAATACATTATAAACAACGGAGAATAATATTATTACGGCAAATACATAATAATACATATTGCAATGACTTTATACATAATACAAAGACCGTGCGGCCACGCGTCGCGCGAGCTCCGCGTTTTTCGCCTTTGGCGAGGGTATGGATCCCGGCGGTACGCCGAATATGATACGGGCGGAAAGCCCATCGAAAGCTGAAAAGAAGCCTGTAAGGCTCGGCTTTCAAGCTCAACTATGTGCTGATTTATCAGCGAAAGAAAACATACAGAAGAACATTTCAATTTCTTCAGACGAATTTCAAAAATATGTAAATCCGCCCGCCGGCGGACAACATGCAAATCCGGCCGCGCCGACCAACTTTGATACTGCTTCGTTTTCCGAGGCCGCTGCCCAAGCCAATAGAAGCTGGGCAGATTTAGCAGAGGACAACAATCCTGAACACGAGGACAACTACACCACTGTCCAAAGAAAGAAAAGACGCCGTGGCTCGGCGGAATCACCTGCGGCGGCTGCACCTTCCTCTAACATCAGAGGCGCAGGAGCCATTCGCCGGCCACGATCATCCACGGGATGGGCACCGCGGGCGGAGGAAATTCGGACCACCCGAGCGCACATCGCGGAGGCCAGGGCGCGGCAAGCGTCTTCCACCGAGGACCACTGCGTTTACGTAGAGCGCAGCCCTGAACTGGAGCCCTTTCACTACATGAGGGCCATTGAAAGGATGTTTGGGAGCACCAGGGAGGTCTTCCAGGTGACCAAAATGAACGGCCACTTCCTGGTGGGACTGGCAAACAGAGGCATGGCCGAGCGCCTCGTCAACGAGGGCCTCGAGGTGGAGGGAACTCTCCACAGGGCCTTCCCATTCCGCAAGAGGGCGGAGAGAATTACGGTGGGCAACCTCCCCTTCTTCGTGGGGGATGCAACCGTCATCAGCGCCCTTTCAGCTTTCGGGCGTGTAACATCTATCGCCCCCAAGCTGATGAAGGCTGGCCCGTACATCTATAACGACGGCCGCCGTGAAGCGTTTATCATCCTCCGCGAAGGAATGACCATCGAGGGACTGCCCACCCGTCTCAACATCACCATCAAAGGCGAGGCCTGGCCCGCATACCTATCCTCCGGGATTAGGTGCTCCAGGTGCCGAGGCCAAGGACATCGCCGGGCCAACTGCCCCCTGCTTGCAGGGCGAACCAACGCTCCTGGACCGGCCACACCTACCTCTCCCACCAGCGTCCCACCAGTGACCGCGCCTGGGCTGCCTCAGCAGCCATCTGCCCACCCTCCACCTCCGGCGTCCTCCAGTCCAGCCATGGAGATCCCCAGCGCTTCTCCTGCGGCCCGGGCTGTGACCCCATCTGCAGCACCTCGGCCATCTACACCAGTGGCCCCAGCCGTACCTGTGGAGATGGCGCCTCCTGCCCCTCCACCTGTGACCCCTGCTCCGTCCTTGCGGGCTCCTGGGGGTTCCGTGAGCCCCCAATCAACGAAGTCGGGACCCCCCGCTCAGGACATTGAAATGACCGCCATCGAGGAGTCCTCCGCTTCCTCCACATCATCGAGCAGGACATCCATGAGAGATGACCTCGTGGCGTTCATCCAGAGAAGCCCCACCGTGTCCTTTACTGGGACGGACGCTCTTGGTCTCGGGCGGGAGGAGGTCTTGGACCTCCTCTCTTCGAGGACCAAGGCCCAAAGAAAACGCGGGCTACTGACACCTCCGCAGACCGATGCTCTTGCCGGTCTGATTGAACAAATCCTTGGCCTGAAGCCCGCAGGCAATACCAATGTATATAAGATCTTACACCAGGTCAAATCCGAATTGAAAAAAGGACCGGCGGCAGTGCCTCCAACACCCCCACTGCCTGCGCCTCGGCCTGCCGGGCCAACACCACCCGTTCCCCACGGAGTAGAGACTAAACCGGCCATGGCGACACCTCCGCCTCCACTGCCTACCCCGATGGAGGAGGAACATGTAGACCACGAGGACTTGATGGAGGACCTATTTGAGGAGTTGAACTCAGACACGGAATTAAAACCTTTACTCGACTCAGGGTACAGCACGTACGACCTCGTCTGTGCAATCCTACACAGAAACGAGAGGGCGCTTCTCATTGCGCAACTCTCGCCTAGCCAGAAGATCATCTTTGCTGGCTTCATTGACATCCTCATCTGGCGCGCCCAGCACTGCGATAACCATATTCGCCAAAGATTGGCCAACTTCAGGAAGGCCCTAAACTCCTGACGGGACCCAGGCGTCCCCTCGGTGTGAGCTCCACCCACTAATGTAAATAGTCACTTTCCTCTTTACTCTTCGGAGTGAAATATTGACCAATAGTCAATAAAGTGGTTTTAATTGTCAATTGTCATAATACAAAGACATTATACATAACGGCGAATAATATTATTACGGCGAATACATAATAATACATAATACAATGACTTTATACATAACGGCGAATAATATTGGTATTTCAATATATATATATATTTTTTGTAAGTGTTCACGAACTTTTGGGACAATATTGTAGGAAAGTATTTAATCACAAATGTTTCTTTCACACATAAAACAAACTTCTACTGTCCTTACTGCGATGAAAAAATATTGGGAGGATTTGGCTTATCTGTGGTGAACTTCAAAATATTTTTTCATCGCAGTAAAGATAGTAGAAGTTTGTTTTGTGTGTGAAAGAAATATTTGTACTCAAATGCTTTGATTTATTATATAATGTTTTACTTAGTTTGGGTATACAATTGCCCGGCCATCCTTGCAGCCCTCTATATGGCAGACATCAATACAGAAGAGGACATCCATACGAACAAGGCACTTTTGTTGGCTGGTATTGTGATCAGGGTGCACGGACCGATCTGATCTGATCCATGGACAAGACACCACCACTTAGTTTGAGTATACAGTTGCCCGGCCATCCTTGCAGCCCTCTATATGGCAGACATCAATACAGAAGAGGACATCCATACGAACAAGGCACCTTTGTTGGCCGGTATTGTGATCAGAGTGAATAGACCGATCTGATCTGCTCCATGGATAAGACACCACCACCTCAGTTGGCCGGTATTGTGATCGTGGTGCATGGACCGATCTGATCTGCTCCATGGACAAGACACCACCATCTCAGTTGGCCGGTATTGTGATCAGGGTGCATGGACCGATCTGATCTGCCCCATGGATAAGACACCACCAACTCAGTTGGCCGGTATTGTGATCATGGTGCATGGACCGATCTGATCTGCTCCATGGACAAGACACCACCACCTCAGTTGGCCGGTATTGTGATCAGGGTGCACGGACCGATCTGATTTGCTCCGTGGAGAAGATACCACCACTTAGTTTGAGAGATGAAGTGAGGATTTTTCCTCCCTTGCATGTGCTAGAGGGCGGTGCCAACCCTCCCTCCCCCCAGAGCACATGTGGCACGCGACATGTGCGGGCTGGGAATCTGCCAGAATGCCAGCAGCAAATGTTTGGCAGAGTTTGAAACTGACAATTGTCGTAACATCTCTCACAACACAAGGATGTTAAACAATCAGACAATATAGATAGTAACATTATAATACGGAATCGTGGGATTTAACAATAACAAACGATATCATTGTTTAGTTCTTCATTGTTTAGTTCCTCTTTGTTGACCCGAATAGTTATAAAAGACTTTTATAACACTAAACTTTCCGATTTTAGATTTTTTTAGATCATCATTATGTAAGGACCAGTCAACAAGTGAATGACTTTGATATGAAGAGTAAAGCCAATTCAATTTCTATGTACCAGGTCTATTAGTATGAAACGCGAAAATTTTCAGTGAATTCAAAAGTTCACCAATTCCATACAACAAAAGATTTTTTATTCAAAGTAACTGCCCTGATTAGCTATACACTCGGACCACCTTTCAGGCAATTTTCGAATTCCTTGTCTGAAAATTTCTATTCCTTTTGAGTCGAACCAGTCAACAAGTCATTTTCGGAGTATGTCTGAGTTCAAAAATTCCTGGTTTTTTAGGGCGTGTCCTAAAGATGTGAAAAGGTGGTAGTTCGACGGCGCGAAGTCTGGTGAGTACGGCGGGTGGGGTTAGAGTTCCCAGCCCAAGTCTTTTTTGGTGTTTTTGACCACCGTAGCGTTGTGGGCTGGAGCGTTGTCATGCTGCAGTATCAGGTTGTTGTGCTTTTCACGCCATTCCGGCCCTTTTTCATTCAACGCCTCTCTCAAACTATGCATTTGTTGTTCGTAGTGACTAGTATTGACCATTTTGCCAGGTTTCAAGAGCTCGAAATATACTACGCCGGTCTGGTCCCACCATATGCAAAAGATTGCCTTTTTTCCGAAGCGATTGGGCCTAGGCGTCTGTTTTGGAAATTGGCCGGGCAGGCCCCAAGACTTTTGGCGCGTAGGATTGCTGAAGTGGATCCATTTCTCATCAGAAGTTACGATTCGGTGCAAAAATGACTTCTTTTCATGCCTGGCGAGCAGCCCTTCGCAGGTTACCAGACGCCGTTATTGTTGCCTTTCGCTCAACTCGTGGGGGACCCATCTGGAAAGCTTTTGGGTCATTCCGAGGCTGTTTAAACGTAGAGAAACAGCACATTGAGACACCTGGAGCTGTTTTGCGAGTTTCTCCTGCATTTGGGTACTGTCCTCATCCAACAAAGCTTGCAGTTCAGCGTCCTCAAACTTTTGGGGCGGTTTTCCATGTGGTTCATTATCAAGTTCAAAATCGCCACTTTGGAATTTTTTAAACCACCTGTAACACTGCGATTTGCTCAGAGCGTGGTCGCTGTAAACTTCCTCGAGCATTCGGTGGGTTTCAGTGGCACTTTTCTTCCAGTTGAAGGCGAACAACAAAACTTCCCGCAAATGGGCACTTTTTGGCTCGGAAATCGCCATTTTCCACGGGCTCCAGAAATTTTTCACGATTTGAATTTTTCTAAAACTGCACGCATGCTGATGCCACGTGAGTCAAAGAACAAAGCGCCTACAACAGCGCCACCGTAGGCTCAAATAAAGTTGCGCAGCGGCCTCTGGCGCCCATTTTCGCGTTTCATACTAATAGACCTGGTAAATAACACAAGGTGATTATTACCTTACTCAATTGGGAGAATCTGTATGGGGCAAGTCCTTAATAAAGGCTTTAGTGTGTATGTGTATAACACTCTAAACTTTATTTTAAATAAATAATGCGTGATAATAGTCAAATTTAAATAAATAATGATTTTAGACAATACAGTCAGTATAAATAGAGTTAAATTTAACTACTTCCATCCATTTTACATCGAAACTTCCTAATAAACAACTATCTTTTGATAAATATTCTGAATATATAATACAAATGAAAACACCAAAACGCAAATGTTTCTTTTCACAAATAAATCAAACTTCTACTTGTACACATACACAACTATATATATTACCCTACATTTTATCTACCCTTTATTTACTATATTCTTATTAAATATTTTTCTACCTTTGTAACAATTGATTAGAAGAATCAATAAAATTGTTTAAATTGTCAAACTTCTACTGCCGTTAGGAAGGGTTCACCACTACTGAGTCAAGTCCTCCCAATATATTTTTTCATCGCAGTAAGGACAGTAGAAGTTTTGATTTATTTGTGAAAAGAAACATTCGCGTTTTGGTGTTTTCATTTGTATTGTATAGATTTATTGCTATGTATTAATTCTGAATATATACATGCGAGATTTATTGGTGTATTGTGTGTGTAGTTATCTATTTTTCTGTGATACAATGTATACTCATGGACAAAACAAAAAGAAGTTTATATTTTAAGTATAAACCATTCCTTATTTGCTTATATAACGGTGGATTTCCCATACATGTAAATTCGAACGTTCTCCTTTAAAAATATAATAAAATATTGTCGCGATTTTCAATATTAGAGGCACACATTTCTATTTTAGAAGGTTTCATTAATCCATTGATAAACTTTAGTGAATGATGTGTGTTGGCCTACCTGAGGCCAGGGAATATACCACCCAACTAGACGAAAGCGACCACCTCTGTACCATCAAAACCCAATCCCTGCAGGAATGGAAATCTAATGCTGCACATGACTGGTACAGAGCAGGAGGGACAAGCACCGGTTCTGTCCTCCCAAGAGAACAACAGTCTTTGATTTCTAGACTTAAGTCTGGTCATCTACGGACAATGACTTTCCAGAATGGTTGCAGGGTTTTCCCACTATGTACTAAGTGCAATTCTCAGCCTGCAACCCCAATACCTTTTTAATTAAAGATTTATTCATGGATTGCTCTATTTTCAATACTTACTAATAAATATTCGCTTTAAATTTATTATAAAAAAATTTCGTGACAATATAATAATAAAAAATAAATATACATAATAAAAATTACAACTTCCTTAAGTTTTGTCCATGAGTGTATTCATAGCTCTGGCTAAAACTACTTGTATTAAATATTTATGATATTTTTTGATGTGTTCGAAAGGTGTATAAAATACTGCAATGAGCGTTGTGAGATGACTAGAAGGAGTCAAGAAATCTACTGGAAGTTCGCTGAATGATCTGCGAGTGATGGTCACCAAAATATCAAATTGGAACTTTTTGTCCATAGTCATCAAAAGTCAGACTTTTTTTTTTTGCTTATCCCTAGTACACGTGGCACAGGCCATGATAATCATGGTGGGTAGAAGTAGGCGACTGCTTTTACTTTAAGTTCCCCACATGTCTACACATGTGAAAAGCAGTTCGACTTTGCACTTACAAATGTGCCAGAGTTTGGTTACTTGCACTCGCTGGTGGGGTTTTGTAAGAATCGGGGGCCATTGGAGCATTTTTTTTTTATTAGAAAAAAGTGCCCAATGCGGGAATCGAACCCGGGTTGTAGCGGTCGTAATCCAACGGTTTAGACCATCCTTTCACAGACTTGAACATAACAACGACAAAATACGAAACTATTTTAATAAATTCGAGTAGAAATATTTGTATTAATGTATAAGTGACAAATATTATAAAATAGTGATCCATTTTTTATCAAATTAGCGAAAAAGAGTTGATTAGAAAAATGGCTGTTAAATTTGTTTATAAATCTTTTTGACCATTGAGACAGTGGGTTTTGACCCATCCATTTGACCTGAATGGAAGTTGATTGTCAAGATTTTCATAGATTTTTGACCATCTGGTTTTGATTTAATAAGTAGAACACCATTGGAAATTGTGGATGTAAGATTTTTAAGATTGTTTTTACATTTTACACCATTTCATGTTATTTTCAGAGGTTTTTTAGATCAAGTTTAACATCATCTGAACTAATGGTTCTGAATAACGAAAGAAAACTGAGGGAGCCTGATCTCGAACTGCTGTGCAGACTTTGTTTGTTTTTTATTATAAAAATAACTAAAAAAACTACTAAATTCCTTTGAAACGCTTTTATTTAGAAATTACCTCTCTGTTTAGCATAGTTTTAAATGAATAATTCTCTAAAATATTGCATATTTTCATTATAAAATATTCCTTAAAACTTTCTTCAATCTGTAAATTGTTTCCTCGAATACACACAATACTTCAAAATTTGATTTAATTTAATTATATTTGCATACCAACCTTTGTACATATTTAAATTGTGTTGATATTTTCTATTTTCATTTAACTAGAACTTGCATACTATTTCTTGTACATATTTCAAATATCTTTCTTTCTTTTTAAGTTTAGTTTACCTTTGTAATGCAAGTGTCCCTAGTGGGACATAACGCTCAAAGTTAAAATAAAATAAAATCTAAAAATATGATATTCACTCATGGATTCATATCATTATGCCCACCTTTCTTCTATTTTATTTATTTATTTTTTGAAGGAGAGAGGTAATTTTATTCACACTTGGTTATCTAGCGTGTCTTCAATAAAGGTCACTACGTATATCTTTCAGAATTATTGTATGAATACCGATACACGTGCTAAAAAAAGGTACAAAATTCTTTGTCCATGAATGTAACTTCACACGTTTTAACTTTATCATTAAATATACTACTAAGTTGAAATATAATGCGTTATTTTAAAATGATTGTCGGGTACGCTTGTAATGTTTAAGTTCTCAGGGAAATACGTCTGAAAATGGAAAGCTCTAATTTTCTTATAAAAATACAATTTTATATCAAATTCCTCAGACTGGCTTAGTAGGTTAAGTATTGACGGTATTTTCTTGTGCTTGTTATTAAAGTTTAAAACACATATAAACTTTATATATTTTATTCAATGAAGATCAAAATTACATAACCATCACCATTAATTATATATCATAACTACATAACATTAAGCCATCTATTTTTCAGTTTTGTTTTTGTAACCAGTCCAATCACAGACTAAATTATGAAATTAATTTATAAATGAAATATTATGCAAAACAAATAAACAACTATATGCATCAGGTATATTGAACGCAGCCTTTTATTCCTCAGCGCTATGCTTGACTAGACTATGTCAACCTAAGAATGGTGTGTTATCTACGTGAACACAGATTCTGTATAAGTCTTCATAGTTTATTTGTTCAATAGTTTCACATTCATTCTGAACACAGATTTTGTTTCAGTCTTCAGTTTAATTACTGAATAGTGTCACACCTCCATTCTGAAATGTGGCGTGATAGTACCCTGTTCAAGACACACAACAACAGATGTCTTCTTCTTTCTTATCTCCATTCAATATTGAGGTATCAAGCTTGTAGAGCTTGCTGATGATTGGGTGAAGTAGAATACGTCTGCTTTTATCATTAAGACTGGGAGCATTACTCAGTAGCAGGCCGACTTAGCTCCAATATGAAATGGCCACCTCTGACATGAGGAACAGACGCCATGTGCAGCCGCTCCTAACATGGAGTACAAACACTACTCATCCTGTATCCCTGTAAGCCCGGATGAAAAAGGAGGAGGGGGAGCAGTAACAAGCTTGCTAAAAAACCTGGGCTCAGCTGGCCTGGCTGATAGTACCCTGTAAGGGCTCCTAATCCAGGGATACAGGATGAGTTTGTACTCCATGTTAGGAGCGGCTGTACATGGCGTCTGTTCCTCATGTCAGAGGTGGCCATTTCTTTTGGAGCTATGTCGGCCTGCCACTGAGTAGTGCTCCCAGTCTTAATGAGAAAGGCAGACGCATTCTACTTCACCCAGTCATGATGGTTGTCAAACAGACACCATCAAGGGTCGCAATTTGATATCCTAATATGATTGAGTGGAGATAAGAAAGAAGAAGACACCTCCATTCTTAAATGTGGCGATATTGAGTGATGTATTTGCTTAGTATATAGGTACCATGGGACATTTTGCCTACCATGACCTACAATCCCATGTTGTAACTGGCCTTCCATGCATGAGACATATCCGGGCTGAACGTCCAACAGGACGCCGCCATCTTGGCTGACCGGTGTTGGACCAACGCCACGCCTAGAGGACAAGAAGGCTATCTTTAGCTGCTTGGGGCACAAATGGGAAAACAGCCCCCACTAAAAATACCGCCCGCCATCTTGGGAAGCTGCTGCCTCATATGCATTTTTTCCCTTTTTTTTTTTTTCACTTCCCGCGATAGCCATGGTAATGACGAGGCGTCAATCAGAGTTGTTCTCACTTACAATATATAATGACATCTACGTCACGTATTCTTTGGCCTTCCTTGGGATATCTTCTGCTTTATTTCCCCGTACTCTTCTTTCGATTAAAATTACATATTTGTTAAACTAGTCTCAAAAAAAAAACTTGAAACAACAATCATGGACGAAAATTAAGGAATTTTTATCTTTTAGAATTAAAGATATTTGATACGTCGTGACCTTTATTGAAGACATACGGAGATAACCAAGTGTGAAAAAAAATTGCCTCCTCTCCTAAAAAACAAAAAAAAAAAAAAACAGACGACTGGCGACATTAAAAATTTTCTTTAAGTTTTGTCCGTGAGTATATATGTGTTTTAATGTTAGTCTTGTGTCTCTCTCAAGCAGTATATTGATATTGACAGACAGGAATAATGTCTTTCTCAAAACAGGCGGGTACCGTAAACATTCAGTTTAGCTTCAAAATACGACTCGTAGCTGATGGTAGCTCTTTTGACCATTGAACGCTATCTCGGTCCTGAGTTCAACCGGTTTTTTCAACCGCCATATTGGGAATTTACAATATTAAAAAAAAAGTTTCATTGGATAACTAAAGCATTGAGAAATTTGTAAATCTCTGAATAACTATGTTGGTAAGAATTTGTAATTTTTTCTTTCTTCTATTTAATCTCTGATGATTTCTATATCAAGGGTGGCCAATCAGCAGGTGAGCCAAGTTTCTGAATTACAAGGTTGTCCCAAAAGTTCGTAAACACTTGCAAAATATAAATCGTAATATGTTTACAAACTTTTGGGATAACCATGTAATTCTAAAACTTGACCCACCTGCTGATTGGCCACCTTTGATATAGAACATCAGAGATAAATCATTCTTCTATAAGAATTCTGTTATAATTTTACCAAGGTTACCAATATTACCAAGGTTGTCCCAAAAGTTCGTAAACACTTGCAAAATATAAATCACAATTTGTTTACGGACTTTTTGGGACAACCCTATATTATTTTCTTTATCATCTCTCTTCTTCTTCATTACTATCTTTAATAGTTTCACCAAAACTTGCATGTGACTATTACTATTATCATTATTATTATTAAATTATAATTCCTTTTGCTCCTGGTGTAGACGTTGGTCACTGCATCAGAATGCACCAACATGGCTCGTGTCCTCCCTATTGAGTTCAGGCTTGTGACGCTTAATCTAAGACATTGTTCATCCACTATTTAGAATCGATTTGGACATTTATTGAATTTAAAGTCAAGGTTCCACGACCACAAAATGGCTCAAGGACCACAAAGAGCGATCATACTTTTGGACCAAGACTTTCCACCTCTTCTCTCTTTAGTTGACCGAATCCTGTTGGACTCAGCCGTACAAATGCTCTCTTCGTCCGAAGTAATGACGGATTATAGGATTAAACACCTACCATATGATCCTGATACAGCTTTCTGCCATTTATCTTTCGGTTCTGTCGATGAGATTGTTTTTCAACACACAAAGAACTGAATTTCTATTAACCTTTTTCTTGTGAAAATGGTGGTGACTTTGAAGATGGTAGCGACGTAATTTTCAACTTTCCCTGGAGGTCAACTTTCTTTATTTGCGCCTTGATACGAACAAAACATTGAGGCTGAGGTGTTACTGTTACCTGTTGCATTATATACTCACACACATTGACATACAATGGACTGACAGCATGATAATATGGAGCAGCCTTGACCTTTAAGTTTTCAAAATGCGCTTTAGATTGTTTCCTTGCTTAAAAAGTATTAAAAATATACTTTTAAATTTTTCGGATTCAAATTTCTCGATACAGTTAAACCTGTCTATAGCGCCCCCTCTTGGGATTCACCAAAATAGGGTGCTATAGAGAGGGGGTGCTATAAACAGGTCACTTTTAATGTAAATCGCATCGTACTACGTATTCAAAATCGGGCGCTATTTAGAGGGGGTGCTATAAACAGGTCACTTTTAATGTAAATCGCATCGTACTACGTATTTAAAATCGGGCGCTATTTAGAGGGGGCGCTATAGACAGGTTTAACTGTATATTGAAAGAGAAATTCAGTAAACTAATTCTAAAACTAAAGAGAATTTATGCTTCTAATGAGCTATGGCATGGAGTTTATATTGCACTAGCAAAGTCCACACAAAGGAGAACAACCCATACCAATATAAGCACATATTTTGTATAAGATTCCAAACAACTTTTAGAAAATCAGCGTGTCGTCTATTGGTTAAAATTGAAAGTTGTATTTAAAACAACAACAACAAAAAGCCTTTATTTAGGGTCACTGACCCCATACAGGATTCACCAGAGGTATGCATAAGAACAAAGCAGTGAGACAAAGGAAACAACGATATAGACAGAAGAAAAAGAAAAAAAAAACAAGAAAGAGAAAGAGGGAAGCAAGAAAAACAACACAAAAAGAGTAGCAGTAAGAAAGTGAGGAGTGAGTGTCACTTGGCCTTCTTCTGAGATATGGACTTTTGGAAACCATAAAACGCCGTAGCAATATACTTATTCTGGGTCATATTGTCAAGCGTTTTATTTAAAACAAAGATATAGAAAATACTGACGATATGGTAAAGATGCCTACACTAATATTATATTATAAATTCTTTCCTGTTTTTACACTTTGATTGAATCAATAAGGAATCAAGGGTTTCTTATTTCTTTTATTTAGACGATAAAAAACATGGCGAAGGCAGACGAGTTTCTTTTATTGGTGCATTAGAGCAAACTTTCGGGCAAAAGCCCTTCGACAGGCAAGATAAAAACGACACTATGTTGTGTATAGTGTTATCTCGCCTGAAGGGCTTTTGCCCGAAAGTTTGCTCTAATGCACCAATAAAAGAAACTCGTCTTCCTTCGCCATGTTTTTTATCGTCTAAATTCAATCCAGGAAGAATTCTTTATATATATTTCTTTATTTCTCAAGCTCTCGGGCTTATATGCCCTTCAAGACGGAGATCCTGAAGTATAAGCGTGAAGTTGTGCTTCTGGATCTCTGTGTTGAAGGTCAAGTTAGCCTGAAATATCGAGAAATAGAAGAAATAAGAAACGAAACCCTTGATTCCTTATTGATTCAATCAAACACGGAGATCCTTGTAATTCAGGATCTCTCCGTGTTAAAGGGCATGTTGTCTCGAGAAATAAAAGAAATAAGAAACGAAACCCTTGATTCCTTATTGATTCAATCAAACACGGAGATCCTTGTAATTCAGGATCTCTCCGTGTTAAAGAGCATGTTGTCTCGAGAAATAAAAGAAATAAGAAACGAAAGCTTTGATTCCTTATTGATTTCATCAAACACGGAGATCCTTGTAATTCAGGATCTCTCCGTGTTAAAGAGCATGTTGTCTCGAGAAATAAAAGAAATAAGAAACGAAACCCTTGACTCCTTATTGATTCAATCAAACACGGAGCTCCTTGTAATTCAGGATCTCCGTGTTGAAGGGCATGTTGTCTCGAGAAATAAAAGAAATAAGAAACGAAAGCCTTGATTCCTTATTGATTCAATTAAACACGGAGATCCTTGTAATTCAGGATCTCCGTGTTAAAGAGCATGTTGTCTCGAGAAATAAAAGAAATAAGAAACGAAAGCCTTGATTCCTTATTGATTCAATCAAACACGGAGATCCTTGTAATTCAGGATCTCTCCGTGCTAAAGAGCATGTTGTCTCGAGAAATAAAAGAAATAAGAAACGAAAGCCTTGATTCCTTATTGATTCAATCAAACACGGAGATTCTTGTAATTCAGGATCTCCGTGTTAAAGAGCATGTTGTCTCGAGAAATGAAAGAAATAAGAAACGAAACCCTTGATTACTTATTGATTCAATCAAACACGGAGATCCTTGTAATTCAGGATCTCCGTGATAAAGAGCATGTTGTCTCTAGAAATAAGAAACGAAACCCTTGATTCCTTATTGATTCAATCAAACACGGAGATCCTTGTAATTCAGGATCTCCGTGTTAAAGAGCATGTTGTCTCGAGAAATAAAAGAAATAAGAAACGAAACCCTTGATTCCTTATTGATTCAATCAAACTACACTACTCTTGTATATTATATATTAGCCGAATGACCCGGGCAACGCCCGTGTTTTACCCGATTGAATGTTTTGATTCAAATACTATTTGTTACAATTGTAATTTGGCGCCTTAAATAAATGCATATGTTAGTTAATAACTATAGCCTATGTGCTTTATCTGTCTATGTACTGTTGGCTTCCGTAGGCGTCTCTTACTGGGAAAAGGAAAGAGAGGATTCCATTTGGTTATTAACTAATATATGCATTTATTTAAGGAGCGACCCGCTCCAACACAATAGTTACAAAAACGAAAAATGCGAGTGGGGGGGGGGGGGGGGCAAAGGTGGCGTGATCGTAGCCGACCAATAGGAGGGCGCCATTCCAAAAAAAAAAAAAGCAAACCGTGACAGAGGCGACGAAGAATGACGCTCGTAACTGTATATAATATTAGTATCACGTCCAATTTCAACACGGTCGTGTAAGACTTGGAGTGTTCACCACGTCCGCCACATGGTAGATTATTCCAGATGGCCGATTGGTACGTGTCAACTAAGCTGAAGCCTAAGTTAAAAAAAAAAAAAAAAAAACTCAATCTGTGTACGTAACTCTAGAAACTACTTGGAAAATATTTGCTGCGTGTAATTGGATCCGAAGTCGTTTGGAACTTCGAATTAACGGCCATCCCTTTCGTGTTACACAAATCATCAACTTTTTATAGTATTGAGGGTGTTTATTTTTTTCTCGCCAGATAAACTCCATCTGTTACGTGTTTATTTGCGCTCTGAAGTAACTTAAACTGGTTGTCACCGAATACACAGGTAGTACCAGGCTGTGACAATTAGTATTCTATGTCCACCCCACGTAGAACCAGACTATGTTGGTAGAAAGTTATAATTGATCATCTTCAATAACACTGCTCAACAACATTTTTGCCCAAGAGAACCTGATGGTGTTTCTAGTATAACTTTTCATGCTGAACCAAAAATTTAATCAGAAATTTTCCATCACCCATGGTTTTTATCTGACAGCCTTTTTTGTTATTGGGATAAATACAGCAATATATATATATATTACGTAAGCATTTTTGCATAAACCTTATTACATTACACTGGTTTATCAAAAAATATTTTTCTTTGTCCCAAAAGAAACAGCATCTTATTTAAATTTAACTCTTTGTGCTGTTTCTAAATATACCATTAGTTTTTTTCTATTACGCAAGATTTTTGAGATACACCTACTTGAAATTTGGAAATGTTTTTAATATATAGGCCTATATGAACGAAATATGTATTTTTCAGATTATATTTTACTTCTAATAGCTATGTACTCGCACACCACGTTTTGACATGACTTCTAAGTAAGCTTTGTTGTTATGTATCGGGAAATACTGCCTCACATCTCCTTGTTAGTACACCGGTGTTTATAATTCAGGGAACACACTGTAGATTTTTCAACAAATATTCCTCCACAAGAGATCATAATTTAGTTTAGTGTTTACATCGATGTAACCTCAACAGACCTTTCCATTAGAATAAAAGAAAATCACACACAAAAACCATTATTAAAACACACAGGTCTTACAGAGGATTCTCCTTGGGGTTACATGACGGAGAAACCTATGAAAGTGGGAAATATACAAAGGGGTAAAAATGGAGAAAGATTATATACACATGGTAAATATATACAGATTATTATTTGAATAATCCTATGGAAAAAAATGGACATATGGATGGGAAAAGTGGAGAGCGAAAAGAGGAAAAAACAGGTATTTACATATGGAACATACATATAATGGAAAAAAGTCAATTTAAGCTCTTCTGCTCACACAGCACAGATGGACCATGGCTTTTTTCAATAAATCTTTAAGAGATTTTCCAGGAAAATCCGAGTGGTCAGAGTTGAATCAAAGAAAATCAAAGAAATATTTCCAATCACAACCCAAACTTCCTATTAGTTGATCATTTCAATGAAACAGGACATACTCCAGACTTCAATAGTACCAGAATCCTCCATAGAAATGCCACAACCCAAAGACTCATCCTTGAATCAATAGAAACCATCAAGAACCCAATAAACAACAGTATACAGCTACAATATGTCCTCCTTCTATCTTAATACTTACTCTTCTGTTATATGTGTGTATGTCCACTTCTCCCATCCGTATTTACAATTTTTTTTTCCAAATCCATATTCTTATTTTCCATAGGATTATTCAAATAATAATCTGTATATATTTTACCATGTGTATATATACTTTCTCCATTTTTACCCCTTTGTATATTTCCCACTTTCATAGGTTTCTCCGTCTTGTAACCCCAAGGAGAATCCTCTGTAAGACCTGTGTGTCTTAATAAAGGTTTTTGTGTGTGTGTATGCGTGTATGTATATTGATATCTATAACAATGTCCATTTCTCTATTTACCAAGTTCATCAACCTCTTCATAGTTTGTTCTTCTAAAATGTTCAATTATGTAAATTCTTATCTCCTATATTTACATAGATGTATCGGTAAAAACAATAGAAAAAAATAAAAAATAAGTGGGTCAGGTGTTGATAATAAAAATGAAGAAAGCATATCCTGACCAGGAGCACATGTGCTTTACAGAAGGCAGAGCTCCATCTGGTGGAACAGAAATCAACTAAACATTGATTTAACCTGTTCCCTGATATTTGGCCAACCCAATTTCTTGATAAATCAAGAAAAGCCATCCACGAACGCGTTTCGCGCTGTTGGCGCTCGTTAGTGTGGAGTAGGCTGTACCACTGTGACCAAAAAGAATTTTGGTCCCAGTGGCTTCTTGAGAAACCAAGAAATGGGTATTTAAGGCCAAACTTGCTTAAATACGTTTATATATCTACTAGACGAATGGCCCGGGCAACGCCGGGTTTTACCCGAGTGCGCATATATTTTAAAAACGTTTTAATTCAAATACTATTCGTTACAATTATAAATTGGCGCCATGGATGTCACTCTTGTGAAACGTCCCGTTCCAAACTGTGTGTTTTTAAAATGTTTTAATTAAAATACTATTCGTTACAATTATAAATTGGCGCCGTGGATGTCTCTCTTGTGAAACGTCCCGCCCCAAACTGTGTGTGTCTTGAAAATATAAAAATAAAAATGTGAATTTTCATAAAGATTTCATCATGTCGATTTTTTTTTTTTTTTTTTGCATTTCACCTACTAAATCGATAGAGATAATTACATTTGCAACATGAACTTAGGTATATTGACTAAATAGAAAACTGCATAGTAATAAAGACCATTTTTTAAAGGCACCATATCGTTTTTTTTTTTCAATAAAATCGAAACAAAAATTAACGATAAATAACGATAATTGCCTTAAAAAGAAATTGCCTTAAAAAAAGAAACATTCGCGGTGATTTTGTCTTGCATTCGTTTATACAATTATTATATACGAATGACCCGGGCAACGCCCGGGTTTTACCCGATTAAATGCTTTTATTCAAATACTATTCGTTACAATTATAAATTGGCGCCGTGGATGTCATTCTTGTATAATATATAAATGAGTTTTAAAAATTGTAAAAAAAAAAAAAAAATGCATCGGCCGGGAATCGAACCCGGGCCGCCCGCGTGGCAGGCGAGCATTCTACCACTGAACCACCGATGGTTATGAAAAATCCCATCCGTGAGCTTCAGACAGACAAACAAACAGACAGAATAAGGCTAATATATAAGTAGATATAATCTCTCTCCATTACCTTTTTTATGTTTTAGTTTGCTGAAGAAGAGCTTGTTCGAAAGCTACTTTATATAGTTAATAAAAAAAAAAGAGTTGTGCCAGTCTTATACCTTTTTGTAATTTGTAAAGGATACTCATTGTATTCCACTATGTCATCACCCGGAACTGTTCGAGCGGCACCAGCAGCTGCAGATCATCGCAGCCACCGCGGTCCAGGAGAACTCGTGGGTGTTGGGCGACCTCAACATCAACGAGGAAAGCACGAACGACACAGCATCCGGCTCGGTGGAGGCCCTCTCCGAGCTACTGGATCAGACAGCCCTCGTCGATGTGGCCATCCTCTTCGACGCCACTCACATTCCAACCAGAGTGGCCAGCTACGGGAGCCGTGTTGACGCCTCTCGTCTGGACAGGATCCTTCTCCCTTCGAGCTTCTCGGATCGTGTTGTCCAGTACAGTACCATCCACTACAGGCTATCGGACCATCGAGCTGTCCTTCTTCAGCTCGGAGTGCCTCCTTCACCTCGACAACCCTGCGTGGCTGCAATGCTACGCTCGGGGCTCGTTGTCGAACATCTGGCAACGATCATCGAAAGAACCTCAACAGCAATCGCGGATATGACCGGCGAAGATCTGTGGAGAAGCTGGTCTTCAATCAAGACTGACCTGCTGGCAGAGGTGAGATCCCTCAACGTCCCTCGCGTCGCTGACGACGACCACATCGTCCGGGCCAGGCGGTTCCTGCAGGCCAGGCTCGAAGCTGCGTCGACGGAAGCGGACTATCCATCACTGCCCAACCTTGGGCACACCCTTCGTATGTGCCGGCCTGCAAGGACGAACTTCCGCGATGAAGAAGGAAACATCATCGAAGGCACGGAGTTACGACGCAAGGTCTACTCTATCCTACAACGCCGCTTCGCCAGCCAGTCGTGCGACTCCAACGCCGCTACAGAATTCATCCAGGGGACAACGACCCCCCTCATCCTCGAAGATGACGATCCCCTGCTCCGCTCCGAGATCTCCGCGACAGAGATCGCCACCGCCATCCGCCGCCTGCCGCTCGGAAGGGCCCCCGGATGGGACGACTTGCCCTGCGAGTTCTACATGGCCTACGAGGACTTCTTCGTCAACGCTCTCAAGCGAGTCTACGAGGCCTCCCAACTCGCCGGGGTTTTGCCTACATCGACACGGCGCAGCACCATCTGCCTGGTCCCCAAGTCTCACGGCGGCCCTGGACTTTGCGGCTACAGGCCTATCTCGCTCCCCACGACGGACTACCGGATCCTGGGCAATGTCCTCCTCCGGCGTCTGCGGCCCCATCTTCCGGTTCTGGTACCTCAGTGCCAGACCTACGCCGTTCCCGGTAGGTCCCCTTCTTGGAACATCTCGCGTGTGCGCGACGAGGTCGACGCGGCTGTGAGGACCGGCTCGCCGCTGGCCGTCATTTCCACCGACCTCGAGTCTGCCTTCGACACCCTAGACCGCGGCTTCTTGGTGTCCCTGATGGTCTCGCTGCGGCTGCCACAGGTCTTCATCGGGTGGTTTCTCCTCCTCTATTCAGGAGCGGATGCGACAGTCCGAGCCGGAGGCCTCCACACCAAACCCTTCCAGCTTCTGAACGGTGTGAGACAGGGCTGCGCCATCAGCGCCGCAATGTTCAGCCTCGCCACAAGCCCTCTCCTACGTCGCCTTGAGCAAGCTCTCGGCCCCGGTAATGTCCTCGCCTACGCCGACGACATCGTCCTGCTCATCCGCAGTGAGGAACAGTTCGGCGTGGTGACCTCCATCTTCGAGAACTTCCGGCGCGCCTCCGGCATAAAGGGAAATTTCACCAAGAGCAAAGGTCTATGGTGCGGCGCCTGGCGTGCCCGCAACGACGCTCCACTCGGCATCTCCTGGTCGTCGGTCGAACTGAAGGTGTTGGGCTGCAATGTGACGCCAGGAAATCAAAACTCAGCCCAAGAAAGACATATCCTGGTCCTGCTCGAAGCTGCTATAACGAGGTGGTCCCCCTACACCCGCGGCTCTCGCCACGGCGTCTCCGGCTTCTTAAGATCTGGGAGGCGGTCGCTGACATCTTCACGCTAGACCACTCTGTGCTTACACCACATCAACTCCTGAACCTCCCTATCATAGGTGGCTGCCGCCTTCTCCGGCCACCCGACCTTCTCGCTCCTACCCGGTGGGTCAATGCCTGCATTAGGGACTTCGCTGGCCCTGCCCCTCCCCTCACTCGGCCTACGCGCTGCGCCCTGGCTGACGCCGCGTCGCTGACCAGCTTCTGCCGTCGTCTTATCGACGAAAATCTACGCGGGACCTACCGAGTAAACACCATCGGCCAGGCCGTAGTGCTGCGCGGGACGACTACGCCGTTCTTGCGAGTCATCACCCGAACTGCCCGTCGCATCTTAGAGCGTCCACGCCTGACTGCCCTGCCCATCATCCAGTTCGCTAGATGGTGGGAGGAAAATATAAACCTACCCATCAACATCGGCTGGTCGTCGCTCCGGCGCTGCGCCTTCTCCGGGCACAACGCGGACGTGGCAGTAAGGCTAGCTTTGCACGCCCTGCCCCATCCAGCCCATCCAGCATCGGCACATCAGTCTTGCATCGCCTGTGGGTCCGGCGACCTGTCGCTGGTTCACAGGTACTGGTCCTGCCGCTACATCAGGCCTCTCATCAGGGAGGCATTTACCATCATCGGGCGGCCCCCTGACTTGCAGGGCTGGGTCTTCGGGCATGGCCTAGACGATGACGCCCTGGCCATCCTGGCGTCTGCCAAGACGCGCATCTATAGGCACTTCCTCGGCGCGGAACTGAGGAGTGTACAAGAAGACCCCCTCCTTGTCTGGAGGAGGACCCTCTCAAGGTGGGGAAGCCCTCCTTGCTGAAGATATTTGTATATATATTCCCCTACACTTTATATGCCCATTTACTCTTTTATATTTTCTCCTTTGTAAAATTTGATTGAAAGAATCAATAAAATTGTTTAATTTGTCATTTGTCTAGGAAATCATTGCCTGGCATTGTCAATTGTCATTATTATAAAATAAATAAAGCTTCCAGAGGGTTAAGTTTCTTGTACAACTTTTATTTTCAAGCTTTCGGACTTGTCAATTTTTCCACAGGATTATCACGTTAACAAATTAATAATAAATACTATTTTTATATACAAATTATTATTTATATATTTTAAATACTTATTATATATTGAGAGAAGAATATATTATCTTATTTCTGTTTGAAAAAATTACATTATTGCCTTTAAAATGAACTGGGGATAAATTAAACCGCTTAAAGGTCTCTCATTGGGCTCAAGAATATTAATCTCTTCTTCTTTTTCTTTCTTATCTCCACTCAATCATTCATGACTGGGTGAAGTAGAATGCCTTTGTCATTAAGACTGGTAGTACTACTCAGTGGCAAGCCGACTTAGCTCCAAAAGAAATGGCCGCCTCTGACATGAGGAACAGACGCCATGTGCAGCTGCTCCTAACATGGAGTACAAACGCTGCTCATCCTGTATTCCTGGATTAGGAGCCCTTACAGGGTACTATCAGGCGGGCCAGCTGAGCCCAGGTTTTTTAGTGAGCTTGTTACTGCTCCCCTCCTCCTTTTTCATCCGGGCTTGGGACCGGCAAAGGCCGAGTTATATTAATTAATAATAATTAAGAATATTTTACCAGTCAATGTATCCCTCACAAACACACGGTCGCTCTGTTAGAAATGAAGTCAATCCTGATCGTAAGACCCCTTCCTCTAAACAGCCTCTTTCTCTGATGTTGGTAAAATGGAAGCGCGTCCCAGGTTCTCCAGGGTTTTGAATGCAGACCATCCTCCTGAATTCTTTGACAAACATTCTGTTTTGAAATTATAGGAGCTCCATCTATTCTTTCTTCCTGTGGTGAATCTGTATAAGACCGCTGGTCTTAATAAAGCTTTGTGGGTGTGTGTTTTTAAATTTTCGTTCCAAAGGTACATGTTTTCTCATTGGATAGCCGAATAGCTTGCATCTCCCAATGGCGTTATGCTATTAGAGTTAGATAGTGAACTTCTTGGGTCGTGATGCAGCTTTTGCGTTCCTAACCTGGTCTTCTGGTGGTGATTACAGATAACTGAATGTTTTCTAGAACTGTCAGATCACATTTTATTTAAAACTAGCGGACGTACCCGGCTTCGCCCGAGGTTATACACGAGTAAAGGTTTGTCTAACGAACATTTGGTAAAACAATTATCTATAAACTTTTAAGAATATATATATATTTTGATAATTTGAAACTCGTAAATTTGAATCTCTCGATAAAGTGAACATTTTTTCCCGGTCCCTGTGTGCCGTGGCATCCTGAATTTTGTCTTTCATAATTTTCTACATTACAAAATCATCGTTTTATCTAGTGAACATATTTTCCCGGTCCCTTGAAAAATACTCGATAAGTTGAATAAAGTCATGGTCGTGAATCTCTCGATAAAGTGATTATTTTTTCCCGGTCCCTGTGTGCCGTGTCATCCTGAATTTTCTCTTTCCTAATTTTCTATATTACAAAATCATCGTTTTATCTAGTGAACATATTTTCCCGGTCCCTTGAAAAATCCTCGATAAGTTGAATAAAATCATGGTCGTTTATGGAAGATGGACGTAGTTCCCGGAGGTCACCCGCCCCCCGAGCGCCAGGACCTCTTGATCACTCTGATTGTGATTGGCCGGCGGCCGGACGGGGGGGGGGGGGGGGGGGAGGTGGGGGGGAGGGGGCTCTTGATCCCTATGATTGGTCGGTGGGAACTTGGAATGTCCAACCAACTGGCCGGCGGCCGGACGGTGGGGGGAGGGGGAGGGGCAGATCTCCGTTGCAAGATGGCGTTGCTTGCGAGTTAAAGCTACAAATCTGCATATAACTCTAAGGATATTAAAGATATTCAAGATATTATTTTTCGTAAACCTTTCCGGAGATACACCTAATAATATCCCAAAATTACACGGCGATTGGATGTATGGTTTTTGAATCCATAGAGGACACACACACACAGACATTCAATTTTATATATATAGACTAGCGGATGTGCCCGGCTTCGCCCGGGTTTTACCCGAGTAAAGGTTTGTATAACGAACATTTGTTAAAACAATTCTCTATAAACATATAAAAAAGAAAGATATATTTTGATGATTTGAAACTCGTAAATTTGAATCTCTCGATAAAGTGATCATTCTTTCCCGGTCCCTTGTGCCGTGTCATCCTGAATTTTGTATTTCCTAATTTTCTATATTACAAAATAATCGTTTTATCTAGTGAACATATTTTCCCGGTCCCTTGAAAAATACTCGATAAGTTGAATAAAATCATGGTCGTGAATCTCTCGATAAGGTGATCATTTTTTCCCGGTCCCTGTGTGCCGTGTCATCCCGAATTTTGTATTTCCTCGATAAAGTGAACATTTTTTACCGTTCCCTGTGAGCCGTGTCATCCTGAATTTTGTCTTTCCTAATTCTATACATTACAAAATCATCGACACGGGATATCATTTAATGTTGTCTAAAGGGGGTTAAGAGAGCAGTCTCTTTCAAATGAAAAATGCTTTAATTAAGCAGATGTTTAAAGTATAATATATGAGAGAGGCAATCTTACAGGTTGTCGACGCTGTAAAATCCCCAGAGAGAGTGTTTTTGTAGCATCATGCTGTGACTCACACGATGACCCAAGGTCATCAGGAGCAGCAAACTAAGCCTATCTCCGTCTCAATGGTAGGGCTGCTTGCGAGTTAAATATACAAATCTGCAAATAACTCTAAGGATATTCAAGATATTCAAGAAATTTTTTTTCGTAAACCTTTCCGGGGATACACCTCATAATATCCCAAAATTTCACGGCGATTGGATGTATGGTTTTTGAATCCATAGAGGACACACACACACACAGACAGACAGACAGACAGACATTCATTTTTATATATATAGATAAGCCATTTGGCCACTTCAGGTGAGATTGGACTGCTTCCATCTTCCCAACCCATCGTATAGCATCGGATAAACGATTATATGGAATCATTTTATGTCAGATTTCTTTCAAATTTTATAAAAATTGTAAAGAATCACAATTATAATGCGCCAAAAGGGGGAGCTCTTTTTAAAATGGCAAAAAATTTGCCACTTTCTAAGATCAAGAAATCATATTGTTGAAAGTGTTGAAGTTAATAAATACAAAGCAATAACGCGCCATCTATATAAAATAAATGAAAACATCAAGACGCGAATGTTTTTTTCACAAATAAATCAAACTTCTACTGTCCTTACTGCGATGAAAAAAAATATTGGTAGGACTTGGCTCATCAGTGGTGAACCCTCCCAGCTGTTTCACCAATTTAATCTACCAGACCGCTTCTTTAGAGCTCTAATACTGTATTGTTTCATTCTGCTTTTATATGCTACACTGAAGTGTGGAATCTTAGAAATGGTATTTAAGAAAACTATGGACATAAGCTTTTAGGACAGTAGAATTACATTTAAATTTTGGAATAAGGACAGTAGAATTACATTTAAATTTTTGAATAAGGACAGTAGAAGTTTGATTTATTTGTGAAAAGAAACATTCGCGTCTTAATGTTTTCCCATTAGTTATATCAAATGTTTCGTTGAATGTGTCTCTTTCAATTTTGCTTTTTTAGCTTCACTGATTAAAGGGTTCTAATCCAAAATGTACTTATCAATTTTCAACATCAGTGAACTTTTACTGTTTGCGAATTGAAGATCATCCCAGTACAGCTGAAGGTTGGTACATATTGTGCAGCCACTTGTTGAGTCTTACGACAGAGTTGACAGGTGGCGACAGCGGGGTAAAAAACTGGCGACAAATTAGAGATAAGATAATTATCTTCTGCTCTGTTTTATTTAAAGATCTCTTGCGTCTATAAATATTGCTGAATTCTGACGTGTTGGAAGCTTCGCTTAGAGTCAATGGTGCAGGCGGGAGAAATACATGTTGTTAGATAGTGCTGAATTCTGGCGTGTAGGCAGGTTCGCATAAAGTCAATGGTGCACGCGGGAGAAATAAATGTTGTTAAATATTGCTGAATTCTGACGAGTTGGAAGTTTCGCATAAAGTCATTGGTGCAGGCGAAAGAAATACATGTTGTTTAATATTGCAGAATTCTGGCGTGTAGGTAGGTTCGCATAAAGTCAATGGTGCAGGCGGGAGAAATACATGTTGTTAAATATTGCTGAATTCTGACGAGTTGGAAGTTTCGCATAAAGTCAATGGTGCAGGCGGGAGAAATACATGTTGTTAAATATTGCAGAATTCTGGCGTGTAGGAAATTGTATGTATCAGGAATTGTATGTATCAGGAAATTCGGCATGAACATATAGGATATTACATAGATTAACGATAATGAATGAATTTGGCGTGTAGGATTCGCATAAAACGAATCTGACTTCCAACTTACGGTCAAACGATGCATTGCGCAATTAAGAATCTTGTTTACATTTTTTATTGAACACCGTATAACAACTATGAAATCAGATCGTTTGTGTATTGTGCAGGGATAGAGTCAGAACTAACTCACTGCAATCATCTGTATGAAGAAATTACTTTTTAATAATACGAGCGCTAATCATTTATCACTCTGCTGTCAGAAACGGTGAAAAGTAGACACAATAGATTTATACACATTTTGTGAGAAGGATGAGAAAACAGGTATAAATAATTTTCCTTTTTTTTTTTTTGGAGCTCATGTTGAATTGTTTATAGTACTTGATTTATGTTCAATTAAAACCATTGTTATACTGGGAGAATCCTGTATGGGGCTTGATCCCTAATAAAGGTATGTGTGTGTGCATAAAACGAATGGTGCAAGTAGAGAAAAAAAGATTTTGGTAAGCATTTGCTGAATTCTGGCGTGTAGGGTTTAACATAAAGTGAATAAGGCACACAAGAGAAATAAATATTGAAAATTGCATTATTCAGTCGTATAGAGTTCGCATAAAGTGAATGGTGCAGGCAAAGAAAAAAATGTATATAAATATTACATCATTCTGGCGTACAGGGTTAACCTAAAGTGAATAATGGAGGTATATGGGTTCATTGTTGGGTCTATTAAAGTATGTCACTGAGATATGGGTTCATTTTTGGTTCTATCAAAGTATGCCACTAAGATATGGGTTCATTGTTGGCTCTATCAAAGTATATCATTGATATATGGGTTCATTGTTGGTTCTATCAAAGTATGTCACTGAGATATGGGTTCACTGTTGGCTCTATCAAAGTATGTGTCACTGAGATATGGGTTCATTGTTGGCTCTATCAAAGTATGTCACTGAGATATGGGCTCATTGTTATCTCTATCAAAGTATATCACTGAGATATGGACTCATTGTTATCTCTATCAAAGTATATCACTGAGATAAGGGTTCATTGTTGACTCTATCAAAGTATGTCACTGAGATATGGGTTCATTGTTGGATCTATCAAAGTATGTCACTGAGATATGGGTTCATTGTTGGCTCTATCAAAGTTTGTTACTGAGATATGGGTTATTGTTGGTTCTATCAAAGTTTTCACTGAGATGTGGGTTCATTGTTGGCCCTATCAAAGTATGTCACTGAGATATGGGTTCATTGTTGGTTCTATCAAAGTATGTCACTGAGATATGGGTTCATTGTTGGTTCTATCAAAGTTTTCACTGAGATGTGGGTTCATTGTTGGCCCTATCAAAGTATGTCACTGAGATATGGGTTCATTGTTGGTTCTATCAAAGTATGTCACTGAGATATGGGTTCATTGTTATCTCTATCAAAGAATGTCACTGAGATATAATTTCATTGTTGGCTCTATCAAAGTATGTCACTGAGATATGGGTTCATTGTTGGCTCTATCAAAGTTTGTTACTGAGATATGGGTTCATTGTTGGTTCTATCAAAGAATGTCACTGAGATATATATTCATTGTTGGCTCTATCAAAGTATGTCACTGAGATATGGGTTCATTGTTGGCTCTATCAAAGTTTGTTACTGAGATATGGGTTCATTGTAGGCTCTATCAAAGTATGTCACTGAGATATAAGTTCTTTGTTGGCTCTATCAAAGTTTGTCACTGAAATATGGGTTCATTGTTGGTTCTATCAAAGTATGTCACTGAGATATAATTTCATTGTTGGCTCTATCAAAGTTTGTTACTGAGATATGGGTTCATTGTTGGCTCTATCAAAGTATGTCACTGAGATATGGGTTCATTGTTGGTTCTATCAAAGTATGTCACTGAGATATGGGTTCATTGTTGGGTCTATCAAAGTATGTCACTGAGATATGGGTTCATTGTTGGCTCTATCAAAGTTTGTTACTGAAATATGGGTTCATTGTTGGCTCTATCAAAGTATGTCACTGAGATATGGGTTCATTGTTGGCTCTATCAAAGTTTGTTACTGAGATATGGGTTCATTGTTGGTTCTATCAAAGAATGTCACTGAGATATATATTCATTGTTGGCTCTATCAAAGTATGTCACTGAGATATGGGTTCATTGTTGGCTCTATCAAAGTTTGTTACTGAGATATGGGTTCATTGTAGGCTCTATCAAAGTATGTCACTGAGATATAAGTTCTTTGTTGGCTCTATCAAAGTTTGTCACTGAAATATGGGTTCATTGTTGGTTCTATCAAAGTATGTCACTGAGATATAATTTCATTGTTGGCTCTATCAAAGTTTGTTACTGAGATATGGGTTCATTGTTGGCTCTATCAAAGTATGTCACTGAGATATGGGTTCATTGTTGGTTCTATCAAAGTATGTCACTGAGATATGGGTTCATTGTTGGGTCTATTAAAGTATGTCACTGAGATATGGGTTCATTGTTGGCTCTATCAAAGTTTGTTACTGAAATATGGGTTCATTGTTGGCTTAATCAAAGTTTGTTACTGAGATATGGGTTCATTGTTGGCTTTATCAAAGTATGTCACTGAGATATGGGTTCATTGTTGGCTCTATCAAAGTTTGTTACTGAGATATGGAGTCATTGGTGGATCTATCAAAGTTTGTTACTGAGATATGGGTTCGTTGTTGGCTCTATCAAAGTTTGTTACTGAGATATGGAGTCATTGGTGGATCTATCAAAGTTTGCTACTGAGATATGGGTTCATTGTTGGTTCTATCAAAGTTTGTTACTGAGATATGGAGTCATTGTTGGCTCTATCAAAGTTTGTTACTGAGATATGGGTTCATTGTTGGCTCTATCAAAGTTTGTTACTGAGATATGGAGTCATTGGTGGATCTATCAAAGTTTGTTACTGAGATATGGGTTCATTGCTGGCTCTATAAAAGTTTGTTACTGAGATATGGGTTCATTGTTGGCTCTATCAAAGTTTGTTACTGAGATATGGGTTCATTGTTGGCTCTATCAAAGTTTGTTACTGAGATATGGGATCATTGTTGGCTCTATCAAAGTTTGTTACTGAGATATGGAGTCATTGTTGGCTCTATCAAAGTTTGCTACTGAGATATGGGTTCATTGTTGGCTCTATCAAAGTTTGTTACTGAGATATGGAGTCATTGTTGGCTCTATCAAAGTTTGTTACTAAGATATGGGTTCATTGTTGGCTCTAACAAAGTTTGTCATTGAGATATGGAGTCATTGTTGGCTCTATCAAAGTTTGCTACTGAGATAAGGGTTCATAATTGGCTTTATCGCAATGAATCTTAATGGATTACATATCATAAATGGCGGATGTAGAATAGAGTGTAAATGTTGTAGAAGTGGGCTGAGGGAGATAAGTCAGCTACGGTCAGCTAGGTGACATGTAACCATCCCTTATCACAGGATGTCGCGACGTGTTTACACTCCTCTCTGACAACGGAAGCTGTCCGTAGCCTTGGGACAATTGGATCGATGGACCTATAGGTTCGCAATATTTCCTTCCTCTCTCTCCAGCACGTCTCTTGTAGGATGGATGGACCTATAGGTTCGCAATATTTCCTTCCTCCAGCACGTCTCTTGTAGAATCGACGGACCTACAGGTTCGCAATATTTCCTTCCTCCAGCACGTCTCTTGTAGGATCGACGGACCTACAGGTTCGCAATGTTTCCTTCCTCTCTCCAGCACGTCTCTTGTAGGATGGATGGACCTATAGGTTCGCAATATTTCCTTCCTCCAGCACGTCTCTTGTAGGATCGACGGACCTATAGGTTCGCAATGTTTCCTTCCTCTCTATCTCCAGTACGTCTCTTGTAGGATGGATGGACCTATAGGTTCGCAATATTTCCTTCCTCCAGCACGTCTCTTGTAGGATCGACGGACCTATAGGTTCGCAATATTTCCTTCCTCCAGTACGTCTCTTGTAGGATCGACGGACCTATAGGTTCGCAATATTTCCTTCCTCCAGCACGTCTCTTGTAGAATCGGCGGACCTATAGGTTCGCAATATTTCCTTCCTCCAGCACGTCTCTTGTAGAATCGACGGACCTACAGGTTCGCAATATTTCCTTCCTCCAGCACGTCTCTTGTAGGATCGACGGACCTATAGGTTCGCAATATTTCCTTCCTTCAGCACGTCTCTTGTAGGATCGACGGACCTACAGGTTCGCAATGTTTCCTTCCTCTCTCCAGCACGTCTCTTGTAGGATGGATGGACCTATAGGTTCGCAATATTTCCTTCCTCCAGCACGTCTCTTGTAGGATTGACGGACCTATAGGTTCGCAATGTTTCCTTCCTCTCTATCTCCAATACGTCTCTTGTAGGATGGATGGACCTATAGGTTCGCAATATTTCCTTCCTCCAGCACGTCTCTTGTAGGATCGACGGACCTATAGGTTGGCAATATTTCCTTCTTCCAGCATGTCTCTTGTAAAATCGATGTTGACAAATGACAAATTAAACAATTTTATTGATTCTTTCAATCAAATTTTACAAAGGAGAAAATATAAAAGAGTAAATGGGCATATAAAGTGTAAGGGAATATATATACAAATATCTTCAGCAAGGAAGGCTTCCCCACCTTGAGAGGGTCCTCCTCCAGACAAGGAGGGGGTCTTCTTGTACACTCCTCAGTTCCGCGCCGAGGAAGTGCCTATAAATGCGCGTCTTGGCAGACGCCAGGATGGCCAGGGCGTCATCGTCTAGGCCATGCCCGAAGACCCACCCCTGCAAGTCAGGGGGCCGCCCGATGATGGTAAATGCCTCCCTGATGAGAGGCCTGATGTAGCGGCAGGACCAGTACCTGTGAACCAGCGACAGGTCGCCGGACCCACAGGCGATGCAAGACTGATGTGCCGATGCTGGATGGGCTGGATGGGGCAAGGCGTGCAAAGCTAGCCTCACTGCCACGTCCGCGTTGTGCCCGGAGAAGGCGCAGCGCCGGAGCGACGACCAGCCGATGTTGATGGGTAGGTTTATATTTTCCTCCCACCTTCTAGCGAACTGGATGATGGGCAGGGCAGTCAGGCGTGGACGCTCTAAGATGCGACGGGCAGTTCGGGTGATGACTCGCAAGAACGGCGTAGTCGTCCCGCGCAGCACTACGGCCTGGCCGATGGCGTTTACTCGGTAGGTCCCGCGTAGATTTTCGTCGATAAGACGACGGCAGAAGCTGGTCAGCGACGCGGCGTCAGCCAGGGCGCAGCGCGTAGGCCGAGTGAGGGGAAGGGCAGGGCCAGCGAAGTCCCCAATGCAGGCATTGACCCACCGGGTAGGAGCGAGAAGGTCGGGTGGCCGGAGAAGGCGGCAGCCACCTATGATGGGGAGGTTCAGGAGTTGATGTGGTGTAAGCACAGAGTGGTCTAGCGTGAAGATGTCAGCGACCGCCTCCCAGATCTTAAGAAGCCGGAGACGCCGTGGCGAGAGCCAGGACCCGGATGGAGGTGGATATAGCCACGCATCGCTCTCGACCAGCCAAGAGTAGGCATTACGGTTTCCACGCAGTGCGGCCTGCACGCCCTTGAAGCACGACAGCCGCAGCTGGGTCTCGATGTCGATGAGGCCGAATCCTCCAAGAGAGACAGGTCTCGCCAGGACGCTACCAGGAAACCAGGCGGTGCGCTCCGGCCCCCAGATGAACCGCGCAAGACGTGCCTGGATCTTGTGGATAGTACGGTCGGTAGGCAGGTAGCCGTGGATGTGATGGACCACCGAGGAGAAAACTAAGGAGTTGGCCGCTCTGGCCCGGCCGACGAGAGAGAGGCCGCGGGTGTAGGGGGACCACCTCGTTATAGCAGCTTCGAGCAGGACCAGGATATGTCTTTCTTGGGCTGAGTTTTGATTTCCTGGCGTCACATTGCAGCCCAACACCTTCAGTTCGACCGACGACTAGGAGATGCCGAGTGGAGCGTCGTTGCGGGCACGCCAGGCGCCGCACCATAGACCTTTGCTCTTGGTGAAATTTCCCTTTATGCCGGAGGCGCGCCGGAAGTTCTCGAAGATGGAGGTCACCACGCCGAACTGTTCCTCACTGCGGATGAGCAGGACGATGTCGTCGGCGTAGGCGAGGACATTACCGGGGCCGAGAGCTTGCTCAAGGCGACGTAGGAGAGGGCTTGTGGCGAGGCTGAACATTGCGGCGCTGATGGCGCAGCCCTGTCTCACACCATTCAGAAGCAGGAAGGGTTTGGTGTGGAGGCCTCCGGCTTGGACTGTCGCGTCCGCTCCGGAATAGAGGAGGAGAAACCACCCGATGAAGACCTGTGGCAGCCGCAGCGAGACCATCAGGGACACCAAGAAGCCGCGGTCTAGGGTGTCGAAGGCAGACTCGAGGTCGGTGGAAATGACGGCCAGCGGCGAGCTGGTCCTCACAGCCGCGTCGACCTCGTCGCGCACACGCTAAAATACAACATCCAGATATCTCCTGGGATGCGATGTTTCTATAAATATCTTACCACTTTCTCTTCCACTACATTGCTAATAGACAACACAGGTAGTTTTAGCAACAGTCAGAGATGACATTCTCATTCCCCCAACATAATATATCGTTAAAAAAAAAAACAGACATGGACTCATGGAAACAGATATTGGCTGTAGTCAGACTGAGAGTCTTGGTTCCCTGTTTGCTTATGTGAAGCCAAGTGACTTTACCAAGGAAATTGTGCGGAGACAACTCATCAGTTATCCATGGAAGACTTTAATACACAAGAGAAATCTTTGCAAATGAAGAGATTTGTAAATATTAATAATTAATTTAAAATATTTGAATTTTAAAGACATAAAAGGGCCGAAACTGTTAAAGGGAGATGTCCTCAAACATCTTAGAATTTTCTGTGAATACCCGCGGCCGGATACGTATAACGTAAGTACAGTTTAATGACTGACCATTTCCTGACCGGCACACTGCCCACGTGGCCCCACCCTTCCTCTGGTCTTTGGGGAAACTCTTCAGGGGAGAAACATGGAGGAAACATAAATATTTATAGGGAAGGAATCACCAGACATCATCTTGAAGAAGGAATAAAAGTTAACGGCGACGTGTTTCTTAATGCTCTAAATTCGGCAAACTTTCGGACTTTGACGTCTTTCAACAGGCAACTTTCCAAGAAACTAGAAGATAATATATCCTCGAAAACTCTTTCTCCAACATTCTTCTAAGCTATTATGTTGGCCTTTCAATGTAAGAATCTTTAGAGTCAAAGTTAAGGCTTTACCTACGACTGAGTAGATGCTTGGAATTTTGTCAAATCCGGGATAACACACTGTAGACCCAAATCTAAATAAGTAACTTATCGGAAGTTTTTTTTTATATATAAATATATTTATAAAATAAAAGGATTTAAAAGTGCGAATGTTTCTTTTATACATAAAACGAACTTCTACTGTCCTTACTGCGATGAAAAAATATATTGGGAGGGCTTGGCTCATCAGTGGTGAACCCTCCCAGCGGTTTCGCCAAGCCCTCCCAATATATTTTTTCATCGCAGTAAGGACAGTAGAAGTTCGTTTTATGTATAAAAGAAACATTCGCGCTTTTAAATCCTTTTATTTTATATGTATAGATGGCGCGTTATTGCTTTGTATAAATATATTTATTGGGAATACTTTCGGGTCCTGCTCTTTCTTAGCTTTTACCTAAAATGATTTTAATTTGAGATATGCAATTCTAAAATGAAATCCATTTTACGTCAAGTTTGAGAATGAGCAAGACCCGAAATCTCCCGTTTAAGAAGCGATAGTTTTGTATTCCATGTTAGAAACCAACGATCTACAAAGATCTTATCTAAAATACTCGTCCAGCGGTTGTCCAACTCTACTCTGTAGGACAATGAAACGTTACATCTCTGTAATATTGACTATCGAGGGTATAATTATTGGGAGCTTTTGGATCTTGCTCATTCTCAATATTCACGTAAATTGAATTTCATTTTACAATTGCATATTACAAATGAAAATCACACACACACACACACACACACAAAAGCCTTTATTAGGGACTTGCCCCATACAGATTCTCCCAACTGGGTAAGGTAATAATCATCTTGTGTTATTTACATAAAAATTGAACTGGCTTTATTCTTCATCTCAAAGTCATTCACTTGTTGACTGGTCCTTACATAATGATGATCTAAAAAATTTATAATAAACTATTGCATTAGATTTGTTTGCTGATATTTTATTACAAATGAAAATCATTTTACCTAAAGGTTGAGAAAGGACAAGACCCGAAAGTGTTCCCAATAAATCCTTTATATCTATAAAAATGAAATCCAAAATCGATGTTTGTTATCGCGTTGCGCAAATTCTACAGAATCAATCATTATGAAATTTCGCATGTAGGTAGCGGAAGATTTCGTTTAACATATAGGCTATTCAAAACACTAAAAAGGTTAATGTGCTTTTTTTTAAATGTAAAACCAAAAAGCGTTAGTTCCAGCCTTTTACCGCTTGGAGCCGCACTGGTCGCGACGATAAATGAAGTTGATTGGTTAATAATTTTACATATATTTATATATTTAAAAAAAATCGATAAGTCATTTATTTAGATTTGTGTCAACAGTGTGTGTATCCCGCAATTGACAGAATTTCAAGCATCTACTAAGTCGTAGGTAAAGCCTTAACTTGGACTCTAATGATTTTCACATATAAGGAGTGATAGTTCTGTATTCCAGTGATGCAATTTACGTTTTTATTTCATTGTTGTCAATAAGTGTAGAGTGGGCGAATGAGTTTAAACATTCCAGGTTTATACAACTTTCTAGATTCTAAATATATCATCTGGTCATTCCATAACTCACTGAAAAAAAAAACTCATGTTTTTGTTAATATTTTTAGTTTCGCCACTGATTTCACAGTAAACTATAACTAGAATTGACCACTGTCTACATCGCTGGAAAATTTTAAAGAAGAGACTTGGTAAAATTTTATTTTCAAAATCCGAAACTATTATAGACGCGAATGATTCTTTTTAAAAATAAATAATTTCTACTGTCCTTACTGCAATGGAAAATTTAATGGGAGGGCCTGGCTCATCAGTGGTGAACCCTCCCAGCGGTTTCGCCAGTTTAATCTACCATACCGCTGTTATATTGCATTCTTCGATCTTCCTTTTATAGTGATACTGATGCTATACTATTTTGATAACAGATGGCGCGCTAATATGCATCATAATAAAATTTTATTTCTCTATAGAAGAGAGAAGAGTGTTCTAATAAATTTATAAGGAATGAAAGTATTTAAGCACAAATTTTTATTTTTCACACAAATCAAACTTCTACTGTCCTTACTGCGTTGAAAAAATATTGGGAGGGCTTTGCTCATTAGTGGTGAACCTTCCCAGCGGCTTCGTCAATTTAATCTACCAGACCGCTTCTAAAGAGCTCTAATGTTGTATATACTCACAAAGTGAGTTTTGTGAGTTAAATATTTGTTTTTGACTCGTCCTTTAGATATTGTTCGAAATTTGAAATACCGCGTGAGAACGCCCTTGCAGCCTTAGAATATTTTTTAACGCTTTGCCAAATGTTTTAATTTTTGTTCGCTTCTGACGAAGACAAAATATTTTTGTCGAAACGTCGGGACAATAAAAAATATTTACTGGCCGAAGTATCTAATTTGAAGAACCAAAGATATTTTGTCAAATATATTTTTATTGAGAGAGATGTCCGCTGTGTAAATGTGTACACAATGAGTAATTAAGGTTGATAAACATGATGTGCAAGAAACCAAAGTGGATCGAAGAAAGCAGACGAAAGCAGGCCGGACGTCCCGTAACTATATTTGTAGCAGTCAACAGTAGGCGCCATCTGGACTTGAGTCAGGGCTCTGGAATTGAACGTCATCGAACTTCTTCAGTCGATCACGTCACCACCACAGAGTTGGTTAGACAGGAGCTTACGTCAACCGATTGGCCCTAGAAATGGCTTTAGGTATCTATTAATAAGTAGAAATTTCTGCGAATAATTCATTCACAAGACACCGCTATGGAAGTTCGTGGAACGATCAAATTTCTAGCGAATTCTTTCCGCGACATTATTCTTTTTACAGATAATACAATGTCCCAAAAGTTCGTAAAAACTTTTAAAAAATTGAAATACCAATATTATTCGCCGTTATGTATAATGTCTTTGTATTATGTATAAAGTAATTGTATTATGTATTCGCCGTAATAATATTATTCGCCAAGTAATGTATAATGTCTTTGTATTATGTATTATCATGTATTTGCCGTAATAATTTTATTCGCCGTTATGTATAATGTCTTTGTAATATGTGTAAAGTATTTGTATTATAAAACGACACTTGAAGTTACACCGCATGAGTTTCTTTTCAACGACAAATTAAAATTTTATATCAAGGTGAAATATCGACTATTTCTAACCTTTTTGGATGAGGTATGAAAGGATGAATTATGAAGAGCAATGACGAACGGAAAAATAAAAGTGTCCAGGGATGGGAATCGAACCCACAATGTTCCGCTTACCGGGCAGATGCCATGTCCACTAGGCTACCCTGGACGTATTTTTCCGTTCGTAAATGATACATAAAGTAACTTATGCTCTTCATAATTCCTCCTTTCATACCTCATCCAAAAAGGTTAGAAATAGTCGATATTTCACCTTGATATAAAATTTTAATTTGTCGTTGAAAAGAAACTCATGCGGTGTAACTTCAAGTGTCGTTTTACAATTACAGGCCGCAGTGTATTATATTTGTATTATGTATTATTATGTATTCGCCGTAATAATATTATTCACCAAGTAATAAGAAAAACACGAAGTTTTGGGACAACCTTATATTTCGCAAAGTCTTTGACCTTTCCACAAATATGATAAATCTCTATTTATAACAGGTTTGACGTTCGTACATTCATGTCCTATAAAAATCTGATCAAACGTTAGTTTTTTCAAAATAAACGATTGTAAATACTGTACTACATACGACTTATTGTATGTAGTTTTAGAGACAACAATAAAAATGTCCATCTTCAGCAGAAAGTGGAAGTATTCAGGAAGCATATGTAACTATTAC
Source organism: Cordylochernes scorpioides (assembly GCA_030710605.1). NCBI lineage: Eukaryota > Metazoa > Arthropoda > Arachnida > Pseudoscorpiones > Chernetidae > Cordylochernes > Cordylochernes scorpioides. The sequence goes on along the minus strand of CP092863.1, from coordinate 97,372,067 downwards.
TCGGAGCACAATATCTGTGGATTTGCATACCTCGATCTCTTCTATAAATGACAGACTGCGTTCCAATCGCGGACTTAGTTCTTTGTGAACTTCTGGAGGTAAACAAGATTTCTGTCATCACGGGCCTGCAGAGAGAGAGATTGAGATTGAAACTGATTTATTACAATGTACATATAAGTTTATATAAGTTTAAATACAGAATAAATATAAATGCGAATAAATAAGATTATATAATGATAAATGTATGAATAAATAGATATAAATATATACAAGTCGTCATTGGTGGGGCCCACCGCGGAAAAGACTCCGCCACTGATGGACTGCGAGAGTTCTTTCCCACAGAGTGGGCAGGTCTAGGTGATGGCTTTACCCAACTCAAGACCAAGATGGTACTTGTAGATGGTAGCCTTCGCCACACTGGTCAACTTCATTGCCTTGGGATGGAGGCCGACACCGAACAGCCAGGCCTGCAGATCCAGAGGCACTTCGCAGGAGGCGAACACCTCCCGGAGCAGAGAGAGTAAAATGTGGAACAGCATCGCCCTCTTTAACCGCTTTTAGAATGGCATGCTTCTTATAAGTGTCGTTTGCCAATAAATAATAAAAATAAATAAATAAATAAAAAACGGGCGACAGCCTGAATCAACATTGAAATCTACAAAATGACAAAGTTTTAATTAAAATTGATATGATACCTTTAAAATTTAATAACTAATTAGTAAAAATAATTTTCAAAAGCTTTATTGAAATGTACTAAAAAAAAAGAAGAAAATAAATATTTCAGTCCCTTCTGGTATACCAGATATTGGATTTATTTGTGTAAGAGATGCGACGGAGGATGTTTGTCATGTATTGAGTAAAGAGATTAAAAAAAAATGCCACAGAAACGGCTATGCCTATCTTTTAAGTTTGAAAGTGTGTGTAAATATATAAATTGTATTCTAATTATAAATTTAATTCACTAATATATAGTTCTAAAGAGACAAGGGTCGCCTCTCCCGTCAAAATAGACGTCTAAAACCAGACGCCATCTATTGACCGTCGCCGCAACTAGCGGCCTCGGGTCGGTGAATGGTCTCTAGGTGGACGCTTTTCAGTTTGCCAAAGCTTATGTTGTGGCTTTGTCACCGACCCGAGGCAGCTAGTTGCGGCGACGGTCAATTTAGACGTCGATTTTGACGGGAGAGGCGATCCTTGTCTCTTTAGAGCAATTTCCTCCCGGCAAAATTTCCATATAATATATAGTTGTTATGAAACCATATTTGCGAAAGAGCTTTGCTCGATGCAATACATTGAAATTATCTTTATGCACCTCTACAGACTTATAAGCTTATGTACATAGGTTCAGTAAACACTCCTAAATTACCTTCCATAGAAAACACAGGGTATATATCCCAAACCAATCCAATACAATAGTAGAGCGGTCTAGAGATTAATTTGGCGAAACCGCTGAGAGGGTTTACTACTGATAAGCCAAGCCCTCTCATTCAATAACTTATATCATTACATTTGATGATATTGTTTAAAAGAAACACATTGCAGTAAATTTATTTGCTACAGATTTCCCCGATATACATTCTGAAAGGTACAACTTCCTTAACTCTTAAGGCAGGAGAGATGCCTGGAGTTTGGGAGAGGCTACTGTAGTCCAGGGTTCGGCAAAATTTTGAGTCGGAAGAGTCAAAAATTACAATTTACAAAATATCAAAGTTTTTAAAGAGCCACAAAATGTTTTTCTTGCCAACAATAAATAGTACTCGCATAAATAATATTTACGTATGGAACTAGATAACGAGCTGCAGCTTCACATCCAAAGAGCCGCAGTTTGCCGTTTCCTGTACTAGTCGGATTTGGAATGTGCGCCGCAAGCTTCTATCCAGTCCCAGACGGAGTAGGTGGGCCAACTCAATAGAACGGTCCCTAGCGCCATTAAAGGGGACAAGATAAAACATTTCCGGGGCACGAGGAAATTCACAGGTGTGGCACACTAGGGGGCAGGGGGACTACTTGGCTCCCCGATGTCACACCAGGGGTCCTCCACCCTGCAGATAGACAAAACTGGACTCGGGTGTGAACCTATGCCGTTGTTGTCAACCACCTTTCTTTCAAACCCACATTTTTTTTTAAATGATAAAATTCCCTTAAAAGGCATCTCCGCAGAGATTTTTCACAAACCTGAATTCTCAATAGTAAGTACAATTAACCCGATGTTGCTTTGGTAGCTTGCAGACGCAAATAGCAAGCTGCTTCTAGATGTGCAGAAATGTACTTACCATATAGGTAGTCGCAAAACCTTATTCGCCAATTACCACTACGTGTTCTTGTGAAAGTCAAGAAAAAAAAATAATATTAGAATCTAATAATTTATAAAAATGTAGAATAGAGTAAAGAATTAGTGGGCAATTTTGTCTCGTAATCCAAGGTTTTAGGACAATGAGTTTTGGTTGTGGCAGGACATAGCCGCTCGACTGATGTGGAGATCTTTAGCAAAGTCGTTAATTTCACAAATTCCTTAATGATCCCTCAGATATATTCCAGAGATAGAGGTTCGAGAAGTGTAGTTGGCGGCCTCTAGCTACTCCAAGCCCTTCTGTTGGATGAACGGGAGTTATTTCGGGTGTGGGTTAAAGATGGCCGCAAACTTGGAGGGTCAACAGGCTCTGTACTCAAACATCCGCTGTACCTCGTGCTCTGCACTCGTTCCTTGCTGTGATCCTTCGTAATTTGTACTGGTTCCTTCCCGAGGTCCATCGTAGTTTGTACTGGTTCCTTGCTGTGATCCTTCGTAATTTGTACTGGTTCCTTGCCGTGGTCCTTCGTAGTTTGTACTGGTTCCTTGCCGTGGTCCATCGTAGTTTGTACTGGTTCCTTGCCGTGGTCCTTCGTAGTTTGTACTGGTTCCTTGCCGTGGTCCATCGTAGTTTGTACTGGTTCCTTGCTGTGATCCTTCGTAGTTTGTACTAGTTCCTTGCCGTGGTCCTTCGTAGTTTGTACTGGTTCCTTGCCGTGGTCCATCGTAGTTTGTACTGGTTCCTTGCCGTGGTCCATCGTAGTTTGTACTGGTTCCTTGCCGTGGTCCATCGTAGTTTGTACTGGTTCCTTGCCGTGGTCCTCCGTAGTTTGTACTGGTTCCTCTATAGGGTTTTGGCTTCCCTCTTGATATGTATTGGCTCTTCCTATATGGTCTTCTCTTGTTGTCTGCACTGCTTCTTATACCTGGCCCTGCTTTTACCTGTCGTATTTACAAGTTCCTCGCAGGATTCTGGTTTCTTTTGTGATTTGTACCCGTTCCTTGTGTTTTTCTTCCCTCGTGTTCTTGCTACCTGATGTATTTCTGTCTTCTTTGTGATCGGTACCGGTTCTTCCTAAATGATTCTGGCTCCCTATAAAGTTTTTTTTTTGTTGTTGTTGCTTAGGTTCTGCCTCAAAAAAGGCTGTCTGTACTAGTTATTTCTTGTTGTGGTTTGCTGTCGATTTTGGATGTTTTCTTTAAAGTCATCTCTTTCTGGTCCGTAATTCCAAATGGTTCTTGTCGCTACAACCGCTCTAGTCCGTTGTTCTCAATTGAACGAGTTTGTTCAACTTCGATGAATGTTGCAGATTTTCAAATTTTGTCTAAGTCAGTCAAATATGATTAGTGAACCAACGAGCTATGATGAAACTCGCCGAGTCATCAAAAAGTCTGTGGCTGAAGGAAGTTACGTTCAAATCCTGCAGAAGGAAGTTCTATTGTTCTTTGATGACACGCTTTGGGGCGCTTCGTGGAGGCCCGATGGGGGAGAACTCCTGGACTTGTATCCTAATCGTAAAACTCAGTCGTTGAAATACAACTTTTCCATAGTTTATGTTTCTAATTCTTGCAAAGTATGTGTGATAAGAACAAATCTTAAACAGGAGAGTGTCTGGTACCGGCACACGGATCGATATAGGTCTCAGCATACGTCCACATTCTATCTACCTGAATGGTTGAGATTCTGTATTCGGATACTTACAACACCGTGTAATAGGCTAATCTACCCGAATGCATAGGCTCCGTGGTATAAGACTATGACTATACTATAGTATATATATACAGTTAAACCTGTCTATAGCGTCCCCTCTATATAGCGCCGTGTGATAAGAACAAATCTTAAACAGGAGAGTGTCTGGTACGGATCACACGGATCGATATAGGTCTCAGCATACGTCCACATTCTATCTACCTGAATGGTTGAGATTCTTTATTCGGATACGCCCGATTTTAAATACGTAGTACGATGCGATTTACATTAAAAGTGACCTGTATATAGCACCCCCTCTCTATAGCACCCTATTTTGGTGATTCCCAAGAGGGGGCGCTATAGACAGGTTTAACTGTTTATATAAAATTTTGTACAAATAAATGCACCGAAGCTATCTTGACCGTGGCCAATGAGGATATGTAGATGACCTTTGGTGTTTTCACACATTTAAGACGTATAGACTTCATCTACTTAGTCTAAAAGTATCTTTATTTCTTGAGAAATTGCGTCTATATGAGACGCAATCTGCCGCTAGACTTCAGTCTATTCCTAATACCTGCTGTGGGGGATACTGTAGATATCTTGATCGTGGCCATTTGGGATATGTAGATGATTCTTTGATGTCTACATACATGTAAGACGTACAGACTTCATCTACTTGGCCTAAAAGTATCTAGATTTCTGGAGAAGTTACGTCTATAGGAGACTTACCGTAATCAACAGGTGTTGGTGGATACAATATATGTTATGTTAAAGAAGACCGAGAACATCTAAAACAGAACGAAGAGAGGCTGATGTCCCAGATTCAGAATGGACAGAGGGGCCAACATGTACACCGCGATCTCATCGAGGAAAAACTCGGTCACGAAACAGGAAATTAAGAACATCCTCAAGTTAGAAGATTCAAGGCCTCGAGCCCTGCCGAAGAAGTCAGAGATGGGTGGTGTCTGGCTTGGAGACAAATCTGGAGGAGAGGAAAAAAGATAAACAGGAACTTGTCAAACATCTGCTATGAGCTTATTGCCAAAGTGAAAATTTCACAGAATTGAGGCAATAGCGATGAGAGCCTTCTTGGGAAGAACTTAAGGACCTTCATTAAAAAAAAAATCAAAACAAAAATGGTAGTTAAAAAAAGTGCTTCGTACGCTAACTTGAAAATAAGCACAAAAAAAAAATCATTGTAAAAGAAAAAAAAAATCTTTCCATCCCTTTAAGATGCTGTGACACAAGATAAGTCGCTACTTTTTGACCGCTTCTCTCTACTTATGTGTACTTACAGTACCCACCATGATTATCATGCCTCCCCCGTTTAACATATTTAGACTTAGGTTGAACTTACAACCCCTTACTGAATATATATATTGTCGCGGCTTGGCCCCTCCGGTCTCTGCGCTTCTTCCGCCGTGGATCACCTGCCCGGACTCCCGTTGATCTTCTTTGTAGCTCTTCCCTGCAGGCCACCTAAAGACGTCCAGAAGAGTAACAGCAACGATGATGGCGATGGAGAGAGGAACAACAGCAGGCGGCACGGAGACTTCAAACACTAACTTTTATGGTCTTTTATTACTAAACGTTACATTTAAATAGGATAACAAACAACAGGTATTTACATTATGTTACCTCCTAGGGCCAATATAAAAGTGTAAGTGTAAGTTTCCCCCTAGAAACAGGACCACAGCAGCCTGCGACTCCGCATCAGTTTCAGAAGCAAAACAGGCGCTATCTATTGGCGGAGGTTGCAAGTGTTCTTCTCGTAACAATATATATATATCGTAATCCAATACTCTATGAACTTCTTGTATCAATTAAGAAAAAGGCATCTCTTTATCGTGCACGTGAAAGTTGCTGATGGCTTGTACCATCTTATCGGAATAAAAATCAACGAGAATAGTTGATATTATTTCATCGCAACTTTCAGTTGCAAGATAAGAAGATGACTTTTTCATAATTTATACACCTTATCCCAGTACAATATCACATTTGTACTATCTTTTCACATTCTTGTATCAAGTACAGTCAGAAGGCTCCCAAAGTCATTATGTGAGACAGCAGTTCCCTTCTGTGACAGTGTCCCTCTCCCCAGATGTCCCCTTCCCCCACGGCTACCCCCGAAAGCTGACCCCTATTTCCTCATTGACGGCGAAGTTCTGCCGTAAAACAGATTGCACTCCCATATGTGTGGAGTTTTGACTCAGCGTGCCATAGAATGGTTATTTTTACCCTGAAACTTCCAAATTTTGATTCAAATATTGATGCTATCAAAAATATTCAATCTACTTGATATTTCGATGCCAGCGGTTTGTCAGCCATTTCTATACTAGTGCCACATATATTTGGCGGATTAGAATATCTACACCGTATACTCGAATTATCCTTTCTTGAAAATAAAGATACTTCGGCCAGTAAATCTTTTTTTTATTGTCTCGACGTTTCGACAAAAATCTTTTGTCAGGAGTAAACAAAAATTAAAACATTTGGCAAGGCGTATAAATTTGTTTGCCGGCCAGGCAGACTCTATCGAATTATCCTGTCACACCTGTTTATCTGAATCAAAATACCAAAATTGCTTGAATGCCCACACACACACACAGCTTATTAAGACCGGTTTTTATACAGATTCACCACTGGAAGAAAAAAAAGCATAGATTTTATACTCCAGGCAGCACAGAACCCAACAACAGCCTTACAGGTCCGACACACCGTGCATACGTCAAGGTTAGAGTATCACTGAAAAGGCGAGTGTGGAATCATCCATGTTCTAGTCTTCCCTTTCCTCATCCGAATGGATCACAACATTCTGCGATTCTATTAATCTCCTCCGAACGCTGACTGCGGTCTTGTAGAATTTATATAAACAAAAAGAAGGCCTTAAACAAACATCATTGCATTCATTCAGTTAACTTGCTTGAATACGCTTTTATAAATTTTTAAAATAAGATATACATATTTAAACCATGGTTAGTTGGTATTTTTCCGATAGATGGCAGTAAACATTCATTTACATTCAATTGTACCATCACCCTCTTTAATTTATCTAGCATCCTGATCCCCATTTTATCTACTTTAAACTCTTTTCAAGCATTTAAAAACCCTGTCAAGAAAGAGCTGTAAAGTATACTTGTATGCCAGTGCTGCAGAGTTGGATGGAATATCGCCAGCGGGTCTACAGTGACATAACGCATTTCGCGGTTTAAGAAGAAAATGTAAATCACGTGCTTCGCCGCTGAGGTGATGGAGAGAGAATCTTGGAAATTTTATTTTACATTCTCTCTTATTTCTTCATAAGTCACACACACAATTTATTAATTTATTTTCTAAATAAAATTACATATTTATACATCTCTCTATTAATTAAAAAAGACATATATTGGATCAAAATATCATTTATTTTACCAATACACCTATCCCCCGATTTACACGGTAGATACGTTCCTGCTGAGAAAAACGTGTAGATCGGGGGATAGGTGTACACAGAAATAAAAATAAAATGCATTAACAGGTTAAAATATGTAGTCAGCACATAAGCTCGGGATTCCTCGTGGGATGTGTACACAGCGAATGTGTTCAATCACAGTAGCATTTAGTATTGTGCGATAAAAAAAAAAAAAAAAAAAAACTTATTTGGAAAACCGTGTAAAAGCGAAAACGTGTAAAACAAGTACCGTGTAAATCGGGGGATAGGTGTATTTCAGTTGGCTGAACGCCAACCTTTATCAAGGTATTATGTTGTTGTTTCTTATCCCCTGTGTAAAGATTACACGAATTCCATGAGTTCATGCTCCTCGAGCTGTTTTATGATGAGCAGCGGCCTCTCCCAAAGGTCCTGTTTAGTGCATCTAATGCAAGCCAAAATGTGTTCTGGAGCTGCAGGTGACAAGCTACATTTTGGGCAAGTGGAGTAGATTTATCAAGGTATTATAACATATCAAAATGATATTTTGATCCAATATATGCCTTTTTAATTAAAGATTTATTTATGGATTGCTCTATTTTCAAAACATCTCTCTATATATCGATAAATTCACAAAGAAAAAATATTTTAGATTATTCCTATGGAATTTAGCTCTTATTCAAAGTCGCCCCTTCCAAATGTCCTTTCTTGTTTATAACTGAGGGTCTAATGGAGGTGTAGAGGGATTTTTTTTCTATCCCCACAGTGAAGTAGATAGAGGGTGTCATCCAAACAAGAATCGGTCCCCTGATAGCGAGGGTCCCAAGTTTTTTACCCTCAAGGACCCTCGAGGCGCCGTGCTGGGCGGTAACTTGATCCGTGGCCCCATCTTCGCCCCCTCAACCACAGGGGCCGTCATGGTTTGGCGTCCTTCCTCCAACTCTTCTTTTAGCGACAACTCTTGATCTGAATTTGAAATACAGTAGGTCTTCCATTTTTTTTAAATAACGATTTTAGTACTTTATCAAAAATGATTTTTTTTTAAATAGAACAATCCATAAATAAATCTTTAATTAAAAAGGCATATATTGGATCAAAATATCATTTAATTTACCAATATTTCAGTTGACTGAACGCCAACCTTTATCAAGGTATTATAACATATTAATATGTTATCAAAATTCGAAACTATTTTAAACGCGTAAGATTCTTTTTGAAATTAAACAATTTCTACTGCCCTTACTGCAATGGAAAAATTATTATATAGATGGCGCGCTAGTACATCATATTAATATGTGTCAACTAATATGTTATAACACCTTGATAAAGGTTGGCGTTCAGCCAACTGAAATATTGGTATAATAAATGATTTTTTGATCCACAATATATGCCTTTTTAATTAAAAATAATTTATTAATGTTTATACAACTTATAGTTTTCTATATGTAAGCCTTGACGTTTAGCAACAGCCCTGCATCGATGTTTCCAGGAAATAAGGATTGATCTTAGAATATTTTGATAAAGACCATCCTAACAGTCCTTAACAACTTTCCAGAGATACTCTAGAGCGTCTTCGGTTTTCTGCAGTTTTCAGCAAGCCAAAAGCACAAAAATCCATAGGGGACAAGTCTGGAGATTTTGCAGGGATGTGCTTAAAAGGGATGTACGAAATGCCCGTTTGTTTCTGTATTTAACGATATTCAACATGGTTAACGGCGTTTAGTCTATACATTTATTCTTTGGAATTTTGACGATTGTGGAATAGATTAACAGAATATTTAATAAATGACTTGGCGCAAGTTTTGAAAAGAAAATCTAGAGTAATAAATATCAGATTCTTTCATCACACCCTTTGATAAATGACGATAAAAAATCTTTATGTGGTCTAGCTGACCACAAAGGTAATAACTTATGTAATTAAAGTAAGTAAGAAGGATGAATCCATAACCAATTTAACTTTACATTATTAATATTATTAATAGCAATTATACAAAACAAATCTTGGTATATATGTCTACATGAAAACAACAAAAACTATAATTATTATATACATACAAGTTCCTTTTCAAACACGAGCTCATATATAGCCATTGTTACTCTGTGTAATATTCCAACAATTACATCTTGTTAATCAAATGGTAATCGATGATGGTTTGCGCCATCTTTCAGCCACGTGATCAAGAAATGAATGACGTGATGCTGTACAAAATTTGAAATACCGCGTGAGAACGCCCTAACAGCCTTAAAATAATTTTAACTCTTTGCCAAATGTTTTAATTTTTGTACGCTCCTGACGAAGACAAAAGATTTTTATCGAAATGTCGAGATAATAAAAAGATTTACTGACTACTATCTTTAATGAATGACTTTTGGGGGTCAGTGGAAGGATGGTCTAAACCATTGGTTTTCGACCGCTACGACCCGGGTTCGATTCCCGCATTGGGCACTTTTTTATGTTAAAAAAAAAAAAAGAAAATGCTTCAATGGCCTCCGATTCTTGCAAAAGTCCAACCCCGCCAGCGAGTGCAAGTAATCAAACGGGGCTCTGGCACATTTGTAAGTGCAAAGTCGAACTGCTTTTCTCACATGTGTAGACATGTGGTGCACTTTACAGTAAAAGCAGTCGCCTACTTCTACCCACCATGATTATCATGGCCTGTACCACGTGTACTAGGGATAAGCAAAAAAAAAGAATGATTTTGTCTTTATTTGACCACCTGATTAAGCTACCATTTCATTGTAAAGAAAAATGCATTTGGGGGCTGTATATGGAGGCTTTAGAGTTGTGTATATCTTTCCTTTTTGCTGTTGCTGAATCCAGTCTTCCTTTCACCATAACGGGAATCTGTATAGAAAATTGGGAACAAGAGAATTCCTAAAACCTAAATTATAGAACGTCATTTGAAAATTATCCCGCATGTGTTTTCTTTTAAACGAATTATCGAAATTTATTTTAAGGAGAAATACGATTATTTCTAAACTTAGGGATGAAGTATGAATTGTGAAGATTCCCATCCCTGGACACTTTATTTTTCCGTTTATCATTACTCTTCACAATTCATCTTTTCATACTTCATCCCTAAGGTTAGAAATAATCGTTATTTCTCCTTAAAATAAATTTCGATTATTCGTTTAAAAGAAACACATGTGGGATAATTTGCAAATGTCGTTCTACAATTATAAGCCGCATTATATTGTGTTATAAACCTAAATTATATCAAAGTAATTATAGCCCTATATTCACATATACCCTATGTAACTTTTAAACTCTAAAATTTCTGTCTTTCTTTTTTTTTTTCTCGGAAGAATCTATAAAAAACTGTAAACACCTCTCTTATCGACACAACTTAATGAAAGTGGAATGCGTTTGATGTCGCCGTTTTTTTTTTTTTTTTATTTCGAAGGAGAGAGTGGATATTTTGTTCACACTTGGTTATATCGTGTGTCTTTAATAAAGGTCACTGTAATATCTTTCAGTATTTATTGTCTGAATCCTGATATACGTTGTAAAAAGTGAAACGTCCTTAAATTTTGTTTACGAGTGATGCCCAGACGACCAGCGACATCAAAATATGAAGCTTCCTTAAATTTTATCCATTAGAAGATACAGTAGAACCACCCTGTAAAGGGCACCTAATTACAGAGCCGAAGTGTCTTTTAGGGAGAGGTGTCCTCTCACCAGAGAGTTACTAAATAGTAAAAATGATAATTTTGCAAATGAAAACTGTCCTTTGTAGAGAGGTATCCTCTTACCGGAGAGTTAATAAATAGTAAAAATGGTAATTATTTAAATGAAAACTGTTTTTTGTAGAAAGGTGTCCTCTTACCGGAGAGTTGCTAAATAGTAAAAGTGGTAATTTTGCAAATGAAAACTGTTCTTTGTAGAGAGGTGTCCTCTTACCGGAGAGTTGCTAAATAGTAAAAATTGTAATTTTACAAATGAAAACTGTCCTTTATAGAGAGGTGTCCTCTACCGTGAGTGTCCTCTCATGGAGGTTCTACTGTATATATAATTTATTATACACTTTCAAATATTTCGGTTTCGTTTTTTGGTGCTTTTTTCAAGTGTGGTTTGAACTTGTAGTTTATGTTTTGTTTTTACGATTATGAATAATATATATTTGATTCTTTTATTTATTCTCTGGTATTCAGTGCGTGAAATATTTCAACCAAGACGTTGTTATAACATTAAAAGATGGCTAGATACCCCCGAGGCAGAAGATAAATAGGAAATTATTTTAAAAAGGAAACAAAAATGCTATTATCTTCGCGCATTGGGCATATATTAAAAGCTATTAATAAAATTGTTTATGTATATATTTGAAATACACTAATGGACAAAACTTAAGGAAGTTGTACCCTTCAGCATGTATATCGTGTTTCAGACAATAACTATGAAATATATTACAGTGACCTTTATTGAAGACACACAAGATAACCAAGTGTGAACATAATTGCCTCTGTCTCCCTAAAAATAAAAAAATAAAAAATTAAAAAGATAATTAGCGCGACATCAAAAACTTTGCACTTCCTTAAGTTTTGCCCATGAGTGTAATGCAGTCCTGTCAAGGCAAAAAAAATATATATATAACGAATGAAAACATTGAGAAGCGAATGTTTCTTTTCACAAATAAATCAAACTTCTACTGCCCTTACTGCGATGAAAATATTGGGAGGGCTTGGCTCATCAGTGGGGAACCCTCCCAGCGTTTTCGCCAATTTAATCTACCAGACCGCTTCTTTAGAGCTCTAAAACTGTATTGGATCGTTCTGCTTTTATATGCTACACTGAAGGGTGGGTGGGATCTTAGAAATGGTATTTAGGCAAACTATGGACATAATCTACTGTGCTAAAAACTTATATCCATAGTTTGCTTAAATATCATTTCTGAGATTCCACCCTTCCGTGTAGCATATACAATCAGAATGATCCACAATAAAGTTTTAGAGCTCAATAGAAGCGGTCTGGTAGATTTAATTGGCGAAACCGCTGGGAGGGTTCACTACTGAAGAGCAAAGCCTCCCAATATATTTTCATCGTAGTAAGGACAGTCGAATTTTGATTTATTTGTGAAAATAAACATTAGCGTTTGATGGCGCGTTATTGCTTTGCAAAAAATATATATATTTACTTTTTCCTCTCAGGTATCTCAGAGCCTATAAAAGGCTTATATAGGCTGGGATAGACCCAACATCAAACTGTTAAGGTCTGGAACAGACCACGGAGCTGAGGCGCGGTGAAAGAGAGCGACAGCGGCCAGGAATAGCCGGGACGTGGGTCATCGTTCGCTGGCGTCAGCTGTGTGCCGCAGCTGTGAGGGTGGAGTTGGCCCGGTGATGCCTGCAATACAGGGACTTGCCTGTGGGGCCTGGATGGGTGCACTCCAGCCTGTGGCACATGGAGACTGGACGCGTGTACTCCAGCCTGCGGAAGAGAATTACTTTATGCAAATATTTGTATAATTCTACTGTCCTAAAAGCTTATGTTCATTGTTTGATTGAATACCATTTCAAAGATTCTACCCTTCACCAGTGGCACATAAAGACTGGATACGTGTGCTCTAGCCTGTGGCACATGTAAACTGGATGCGTGTGCTCCAGTTGCGGAAGAGCATTGCTCGATGCAAATATTTGTGTAATTCTACTGTCCTAAAAGTTATTATCAATTGTTTGCTTGAATACCATCCTAAGATTCTACCTTTCAGTGTAGAATATTTTGCAATTTATGCTCCAATTTGCATGCGAGACACAAGTAGACTGAATGCGTATGGTTCAGCCTGGAAATCCAGTATACATAGGCCCCGAGTACATGTCAGGAGCATTTAAAACTCCTGGGTTTAAATGCCAACTGGTTGTGTTTGCATGCCACATGTGTGCTCCAGCGTGCACGACAGGCCATGTAGGCTGAGTACATGTGCTCCAGCGTGCACGACAGGCCATGTAGGCTGAGTACATGTGCTCCAACGTGCACGACGGGCCATGTAGGCTGAGTACATGACATGTGCTCCAGCGTGCACGACGGGCCATGTAGGCTGAGTACATGTGCTCCAGCGTGCACGACAGGCCATGTAGACTGAGTATATGTGCTCCAGCGTGCACGACGGGCCATGTAGGCTGAGTACATGTGCTCCAGCGTGCACGACGGGCCATGTAGGCTGAGTACATGTGCTCCAGCGTGCACGACAGGCCATGTAGGCTGAGTATATGTGCTCCAGCGTGTACAACGGGCCATGTAGGCTGAGTACATGTGCTCCAGCGTGCACGACGGGCCATTTAGGCTGAGTACATGTGCTCCAGCGTGCACGACCGGCCATCTAGGCTGAGTACATGTGCTCCAGCATGTACGACAGGCCATATAGACTGAGTACATGTGCTCCAACGTGCACGACAGGCCATATAGGCTGAGTACATGTGCTCCAGCGTGCAGGACAGGCCATATAGGCTGAGTACATGTGCTCCAGCGTGCACGACAGGCAATGTAGACTGAGTACATGTGCTCCAGCATGCACGGCAGGCCATATAAGCTGAGTACATGTGCTCCAGAGTTCATGAAACGCCAAATAGGGATGGATCTGCGTGCTAATGATGCATTTCAGCCGCGTAATAATATCAATAAATGCATATAGAAAGAAAAGTTTTCAATTCGTTCCTTATAAAGTTATTCACGGTTTTCCTCGCATCATTAAATAATACTTTTGTCACACGATATCCACACGCGAATCACGCAACTTTGTACTAATCAACCCAAAACCTATCATTCACTATGTAATGTAACACTACAGAGAAGATATTGCGACCAAAGTACAGTTGAAAGTACGGCCCATTAAAGGTCCATAACTCAGCTGTCACCTAGCCCTGACAGCTCTCCAGAATAAACCTGGACGTCAGCCATCTTGGCGACAATGGTATGTTGAGGGGCGTGTCGTTGTCACAGGACGTAAACATACTTAAACTGCCTCGCTATAAATGACTGATGACCGAATACAATTCCACGCGAATTTAATTTATATCTACTTCTTTCTATCGTAGTTGTTCATCCCAAATATCTATGGTTATGATAATCACGATGTGAGAGGCTTTACAACTGTTTGTACTGTAGGTGTATTACCACATGTAGTTCGAAATGAAGTATAGTGCCGCATTGGTGGAGAAAGAATTGGAGGCCGTTGAAGCAGTTTCTTAATTTTATTTGAATAAATAGCTCTATGCGGGACACGGACTCAACCTTCTGGCTGTCCCTATTCTGCTCTAGTGTTGTGATAAAAGCAGGGATGTTCTAGGTATGGTAAGTTTCTATATTTTCTCTGGTGCTGGCGCTTTGAACAGTTTAAATTTATATAATCAAGTCTATTGTTGATTTTTGAAACCAATTTGAAACCGAACTGAACAGCTCCGACCAATCAAGTATATGCTGTGATAAGAATGGCTCTGGTAGAATCTGTGATAGGAATGGCTCTGGTAGAATCTGTGGCAGGAATGGCTCTGGTAGAATCTGAGATAGGAATGGCTCTGGTATAATCTGTGATAGGAATGGCTCTGGTAGAATCTGAGATAGGAATGGCTCTGGTAGAATCTGAGATAGGAATGGCTCTGGTAGAATCTGTGACAGGAATGGCTCTGGTAGAATCTGTGATAGGAATGGCTCTGGTAGAATCTGTGACAGTAATGGCTCTGGTAGAATCCGTGACAGGAATGGCTCTGGTAGAATCTGTGACAGGAATGGCTCTGGTAGAATCTGTGACAGGAATGGCTCTGGTAGAGGCTGTGATAGGAATGGCTCTGGTAGAATCTGTGACAGGAATGGCTCTGGTAGAGTCTGTGATAGGAATGGCTCTGGTAGAATCTGTGGCAGGAATGGCTCTGGTAGAATCTGTGACAGGAATGGCTCTGGTAGAGTCTGTGATAGGAATGGCTCTGGTAGAATCTGTGACAGGAATGGCTCTGGTAGAATCTGTGATAGGAATGGCTCTGGTAGAATCTGTGACAGTAATGGCTCTGGTAGAATCCGTGACAGGAATGGCTCTGGTAGAGTCTGTGATAGGAATGGCTCTGGTAGAATCTGTGACAGGAATGGCTCTGGTAGAATCTGAGATAGGAATGGCTCTGGTAGAATCTGTGACAGGAATGGCTCTGGTAGAATCTGTGATAGGAATGGCTCTGGTAGAATCTGTGACAGTAATGGCTCTGGTAGAATCCGTGACAGGAATGGCTCTGGTAGAATCTGTGACAGGAATGG
This sequence comes from Cordylochernes scorpioides, assembly GCA_030710605.1. Taxonomy (NCBI): domain Eukaryota; kingdom Metazoa; phylum Arthropoda; class Arachnida; order Pseudoscorpiones; family Chernetidae; genus Cordylochernes; species Cordylochernes scorpioides. The sequence goes on along the minus strand of CP092863.1, from coordinate 97,356,439 downwards.
CTCTGGTAGAATCTGTGACAGGAATGGCTCTGGTAGAGTCTGTGATAGGAATGGCTCTGGTAGAATCTGTGACAGGAATGGCTCTGGTAGAATCTGTGACAGGAATGGCTCTGGTAGAGGCTGTGATAGGAATGGCTCTGGTAGAATCTGTGACAGGAATGGCTCTGGTAGAATCTGAGATAGGAATGGCTCTGGTAGAATCTGTGGCAGGAATGGCTCTGGTAGAATCTGTAACAGCAATGACTCTGGTAGAGGCTGTGATAGGAATGGCTCTGGTAGAATCTGAGATAGGAATGGCTCTGGTAGAATCTGTGATAGGAATGGCTTTGGTAGAATCTGAGATAGGAATGGCTCTGGTAAAGGCTATGATAGGAATGGCTGTGATTGGAGAAAGCTGCTCAATCTGACAGAAGTTATTTTGGGATTGGCGGTGGCGGGCGTGTCATCCAGCTGTTAGGTAATCAGCAGTGGAATGGTAATAACCAGCCATCCATTCTACAGCAACGACCTGGCGAGCGTCACTACAGACACTTACCGTGAGATAGATACCCTGTGGGTCGGGTGAGATTTATTTTCCAAAGTTCAGGGTCGTCCACCAGATGGCTTAGGGGAAGTTTTCCTCCTTCGCTGGAGAGAAGACATTTTCCCGCTGAGTATTAGAGACTCGAGGTATTTTACAATATAAACTTGACTAGAACAGTAGTCTGTTGCGACGTAGATGACTATCTACACCGATTTCTACTCTAACTAATTTAGCTTTGTCCAATCAGCACACCAAGTTATTTCATGAATGTTTACTCTACCCCCCGAGTACAGCTTCTTTATTATATTTGAATGGTTAAGTTCTTTATACGTTTATATTTAAGTGATTTATACATACTGTATTTGTTATAAAATAAATGAAGCGTCCAAGGTTAAGTTTCTTGTACAACTTTTATTTTCAAGCTTTCGGACTTGTCAGTCCTTCAACAGGATTATATAAGTCCGAAAGCTTGAAAATAAAAGTTGTACAAGAAACTTAACCCTGGAAGCTTCATTTATTTTATAATATTATAAATCAGGGAAGAACGTTTTGTATTTGTACCATTCCTCAACAGCAACAAATGTCTTTACTCTCTCAAATTGTAATTTTAGCATCTTAATTAACTCAATAAGAATATAAATAAAACACGTCACCGTGTCTATCAATACGACATTTATTATTAGGAGAATTGATTCAAATTTCTAAGATATCTAAGCGCATGCTTAAAGACAATTTCCTACTATAATACTCTATGCTATAGCAGTTTATAATTTTCAATTCAGATGTCGCATCTTGGAATTATTGCATATTCTATGGTACATTGGTGAGGAGGTAGACTTATTTGAACTGATACAAATATTCCTCTGTGATAAGTAACCATTATATAGACGGTGCCAAATGTCGGAAGAATGTTCAGGCTAATTATTTTGTAACAAATTGCTATAAGTATGGACAATCTCTGAACTGAATATGACGGAATATTAAAAGAACCTGGTGCTCACCAATGGTGATCCTTCTAGCTATTTCACCACGGAAGAACCAGGCTTCCTCCTAGCTATTTCCCCACGGAAGAACCAGGCTTCCTCCCAGCTATTTCACCACGGAAGAACCAAGCCTCCACTCAGCTACTTCACAACGGAAGAACCAGGCTTCCCGCCAGCTATTTCCCCACGGAAGAACCAGGCTTCCTTCCAGCTATTTCACCACGGAAGAACCAGGCTTCCTCCCAGCTATTTCACCACGGAAGAACCAAGCTTCCTCCCAGCTATTTCCCCACGGAAGAACCAGGCTTCCTCCCAGCTATTTCACCACGGAAGAACCAGGCTTCCTCCCAGCTATTTCACCACGGAAGAACCTGACTTCCTCCCAGCTATTTCACCACGGAAGAACCAGGCTTCCTCCCAGCTATTTCACCACGGAAGAACCAAGCTTCCTCCCAGCTATTTCCCCACGGAAGAACCAGGCTTCCTCCCAGCTATTTCACCACGGAAGAACCAGGCTTCCTCCCAGCTATTTCACCACGGAAGAACCTGACTTCCTCCCAGCTATTTCACCACGGAAGAACCTGACTTCCTCCCAGCTATTTCACCACGGAAGAACCAGGCTTCCTCTCAGCTATTTCATGAATTGGGAATAATTATTCTAACATTTTAAAACAAGCAACAAAATGTATAAAATTAAAATTAAAATTTACATAAATGAATCGTTTTATAAAGAGAGTTGAAAATGCGTTCTCGATCATCATATAAAAATCGAAGGAGGATGGCAGATAATTCACCAGCAGCTCCTTTCTGAGACAGCGTTATTGCTTTCACCTCTTCTGTCACAGCAATCTGAGGAGAGAGTGCTTTATTTTTAGCGAATCTTCAGCTCCTCCTTGGCCTTCCACGAATTTGCTCTTATACTATCACCGCTTACGTCTAGAATTGCCACTACTTGGATCAATCCTGATATTGAAATACCAGCAGACTATATTACACCACGAGAGGATACACTTAACTAACTCTACACCAGGGCTGAAAACGTCATCAATAGATAAGAACATAAGATTGAGGCAGGGGCACAGATTGCCTTGGTATCTAACTACACCAGGACTGAAAACGTCATCAATAGACAAGAGCATAAGATTGAGGCAGGGGCACAGATTGCCTTGGTATCTAACTACACCAGAACTGAAAACGTCATCAATAGATAAAAGCATAAGATTGAGGCAGGGGCACAGATTGCCTTGGTATCTAACTACACCAGGACTGAAAACGTCATCAATAGATAAGAACATAAGATTGAGGCAGGGGCACAGATTGCCTTGGTATCTAACTACACCACGACTGAAAACGTCATCAATAGATAAGAACATAAGATTGAGGCAGGGGCACAGATTGCCTTGGTATCTAACTACACCAGGACTGAAAACGTCATCAATAGATAAAAGCATAAGATTGAGGCAGGGGCACAGATTGCCTTGGTATCTAACTACACCAGGACTGAAAACGTCATCAGAACGCGCCCATCTGCGTCCCAAAATATCCTAGTAAACCCTGGCCCCTAGATTAATGGGAACACTGAGAAAACAAACCATTCCTCAGCCACGTGGCAAGCTGGTGGTTCTTGCTCCATTAACCAAACTCTGCGATTGGACTGTCGAGCTAACACAGAATAACTCTCGACCCAGGCTCAATCCATAAATAGAATAGCAAGACCTAAGGGAATAGATATTGGCAATTCTCCACAATTTGTATGCAAATGTATAAGTGAGTTAAGTTACACGTTTCCACTCGATCAATATCTACAATGAAAATTTGAAACTATTATAGACGCGCTCTTTTTACAAATTAAACAATTTCTACCTTTATAAAATAAATAAAGCTTTCAGGGCTAAGTTTCTTGTTCTATTTCTACCTTACTGCAATGAAAAATTAATGGAAGGGCCTGGCTTATCAGTGGTGAACCCTCCCAGCGGTTTTGCCAGATTAATCTACCATGTCCATAGTCATCTAAAATACCCATTACAAGAGTCTAGCAACAGTATCACTATAAAAGGAAGATCGAAAAATGCAATATAACAGTGGTATGGTAGATTAAACTGGCGAACTCGCTGGGAGGGATCACCACTGATCAGTCAGACCCTCCCATTATTTTATCATCGCAGTAAGGACAGTAGAAATTAATATTTTACACAAAATAAATTTACTGGCAATGCGTTTCTTTTAAATATCATCAAATATTATCTCTACAGACCTTACTGCAATGATATGAGTTATTGAATGAGTCAGTAAGGTCTGTAGAGATAATATTTGATGATATTTAAAAGAAACGCATTGCCAGTAAATTTATTTTGTGTAAAATATTAACGATAGATGGCAATTAAATTTATAAATTTAATTTACAGTAGAAATTGTTTATTTAAAAAAAAAAAATCATACGCGTCTATAATAGTTTGGAATTTTCATAACAGATGTCGCGCTAATGCATCATAATGTCTTCATTGTCAATGTGACTCTCAGAAATAACGTTCATTTTTCCAAAAATTTCATTCTTAGACTACAGCTTCCACATATTCAGTTGGGGTTGAATATTCTCTATTGTATTATTATAAACTCAAAAGGAGCTTCTTCTATAGGACACGCTAGCTTTCGAACGACATCGACATGAAAGACAAGCTGTCTTTACGTCCGTTGAAGAACGATGTCGTTCGAAAGCTAGCAAAATAAACATGTTCTATAGAATAAGATCTTTTTGAGTTTATAATCTTATAATATAGTTATGGTAATGTTGATGTCTACAATATATATTATTTTCTTGTTTGTTCTAACTTGTCGTCTTTGTCATTGGAGGACAGCAGACAAGATGATTGGTGAACAAGCTTCTTACAAAACTCTCTTTCTGGTAATGCCGAGGGAAGAAAAGCCGCTAGCCAGATACCGTAAATCGGAAACGTTTTCAAAACCTGGTGTTGAAGAATTCCAGCTATTGTCTCTTTTATTGCCGTCCTGTTTACTCTGATTGGATATGCTACATGATTAACAGAGAAGCTCTAGCTTTCCTGTTAAAATGGAATCCACATTAGATACAGTATAAAAAGATAGAGTTTGTCTGACCGGTATTCATATTTCTTTACAAAAAAAAAAAAAATAATAATAATAATAATAAACACTTTGGCCAGTTAAAGTGAGAACGCCCTTGCAACCTCAGAACAATTTGAACGCCTTACCAAATGATTCATTTTTATATCTCCTGAGAGAAAATAAAACTTTAACTGGTCGAAGTGCCTATTTTTGAAGAAAAAGAAGTAATAAAAGAGTTAGATAATCATATTTAAAGTGATGTTTTATTTACGCGGGTTCGTCATATTTACAAAACGTATTTACATATTTACAGATTATGCAGTCGGGGGCGCCGAGACTTTGGAGCGGAGAGCTTATTATCCTTTTTAAACGTTTAGGCTTCCTACTTAAACGCTGTTTTTTGTATTTTTTTTTTAGAATTTTCATATAAAATGGAGAAATTTGGGATTTGGATGCCTCATTTTGTAAGGAAGGTGGACTGGATTAAATCTAGGAAGCTAAGTACTGATGATGAAAAAAGAAAATTTGATTTTTTTAGGGATTATTAACATCATCCCCCCCCCCCCCCCCCCCCCCCCCACACACACATACGCACATACATTTATCACAACGTGAAACGTCTTCTTCTTTTCTTTCTTATCTCCACTCAATCATATTAGGATATCAAGCTTGTAAAGCTTGTTGATGGTGTCTGCCGGGGATGAGTAGAGCTCATCTATGGATGAGTCAATACAGTCAATAATCTCTTCTTCTTCTTTCTTATCTCCACTCATATCAGGGTATCAAGCTTGTAAAGCTTATTGATGGTGTCTGCTGGGGATGAGTAGAGCTCATCAATGGATGAGTCAATACAGTCAATAATGTGTTTTGGGGTTGCAGGTTGAGAATTGCAACGTGAAACGTCTTTCAATTATATTCAAGCCGCATTCAATCTTTTATTGTTCTGTTTAAATGTATTGACATTTTTACAATATATATATATATATATAAAGGGAATACAAACTGAGAAGAATTGCTACTAACTTGATACCTAAGAGAGGAAAGTTTTGTTATTAAATTAAATAAATATAAAAATATTTGCAGAGTTTCTTTTATTCAGAAATTGGGAGGCAAGCTTTCACGTGTCGCGCTTCATGTCGCACAAGTGGTCTGATGAATCTTAACCGCGTGAAAGCTTGCCTCCCAATTTATGAATAAAAGAAACTCAGCACTTATTTTTATGAGAGTAATAGTTATATAGAAATTATTCAAAAAAGAAAGAATAAATAATATTAAGGTAAAGGGTTCAATAGACCTCCCAACCCAATATGGCAATATCCCTGACAAATCATCTATAAATTGATATATATTTCATTCCATTATAATATCTAATATTTTAGCTGTAAACAGTTTGATGCATGCCCACACATACCAATAACACATTTTCAATTATTACTGTACAAAGTTCATTTTGATATTGTATATAGAAGTATTTTCCCGTTGAAGTGCAGAAAATTTGCTCGTAAACTTGTGAAATCAAAATTAAAAGAAATCCTTTACCTTAATATTATTTATTCTTCATTTTTTAAAAATATTTTTATAATTATTTAATTCAATTACAGTAGAACTCCTCAAAAATTCGGAAACTCTGAAATTCGGAAACTCCCAAATTCGGAAAGTATTGTAATGTTTTTTTTTTACATACAAAAAATCAATTTTCACATTCTTTTATTTTGTTGATATTTCAACATTATTTTATTTTATTTTATTTACTTTTACTTTTGCTTTGCTTTTATTTAATTTAATTTAATTTTTATTAGTAATTTATTTTTAATTTAAGTGTTTAATTAATTTACTTTTACCGATTATTTATAATCGCTAATTAGGGGGTTTATCCCCTTTTTTAAAAGCTTAAATAAATCAACAGTTTCATTTGACCTTTGTGCTTAGTTTAGGATATTGTCCAATAAGAAGGCAGCATTATTACGTCATAAGCCATTCACGCATTTTTTATTGCAAAGTTGATTCACCTAAAGTTCAAATTATCAAACATTTTCAGACATTGTAAGTTTCAAATTCTTTTATTCAACTCTCAATTTTTTGCATTTACAAGTTTGTTCTTCAACAAAATGGCATCCAAAGAGGAGCGGCAAAAACGAGGCAAGTACCGAATTCTTAAGCTTGGTGAAAAGTTAGATGTTCTTAGTGACATTAAAAAAGGATTAAGCTATACAACGATAATGCAAAAGTATAAAATTTCTAAGACAACTGTTTATGATATAAAAAAGTCTGAGCTTAAACTTACAAAGTTTGTTGATTCTACCGAAAAAGATGTCAAAAAGTTTTCTCAAGTAAAAAATCCGTTATACGAAAATGTTGATAAAGCAGTTAACAGACATTTGAAGCCGGATGTTCCCAGATGCGAAGCGTTGAAAAGTTTGGATGTTGCATTAAAATATTTGGAAAAGCGCACTGAACCAGAAATGCTCGCAAGCTACAACACCATCAATAGTCTTCGAACTATGCTTATGAGAGAAGAAGAAGCTTTGTTAAACAAGCCAAAGAAACAGACAACAATCAGCAACTTCTTTGCCAAGCCATAACTTACTTGGCCATCAAAATTTGCGTTTATTGGACTGCATATGTACATAATTGGTTTTTATAGACAAGAATGCAGGTGTGTGTTTATGTTACTTTAATAGAAATTTATCTATGTAACACGCATTACATACATAATAAAATATTTTACTATTTTTCATCGGTTTCATGCTCAAAACTCATAAAAGTCAAGGAACATTTGATTAAAAATCGTAATTAAAATTATGTAATGTACATATAATATTCAACCTAAAATTGTTCATATGCTTCAAAATCTTTGTCTCAGTCATCTAAATGCCTATTTATGCCACATAAATATTCACAAATCCAACTCTCTCAAATTCGGAAAATCCTCAAATTCGGAATACCTTGCGCCCCAAACTTTCCGAATTTGAAGAGTTCTACTGTATATAATGTTATTTGCAATCTATCTGTATATAATGTTATTTGCATCTATATTTAAGAGGACAATTTTGATTTCAACTAAGCTACATATAGTACAAGTATTCAATGTACATTCAATACCTCGCATGAACCAACCATCTCTAGTTGTGATGTCTGGGAAATAGCCAATCTAATGATGAATTCTGATATGATCCAATGGTAGACCATCTCTAGGAGATTCAACAGTATCTATGTTTTTGTGCTAAGATCTCTCATGGCAGGTTCTATTGTATTTTATCCGAGATTTCTCAAAATATTGTCACGTGGAAAATTAGGAAAGTCAGACTTCAGGATGACACAGAAATTTATTTAAAGGCAAGAACAAACTATGAATGATAAACAAAAGATCCCTGTCACCTTATCTATTTATCCTTTTTCTAAACGACTTGGTTTCTCTGTACGATGACGCTGATTTGCCAAGTATTTATTTACCGAATTATGGAAATATACATCTCCTTCTGTTCGCAGACGACATCGTACTTCTCGGAGAATCCAAGATAAATTTACAAAAAAAGATCAATGTACTCAGAAAATACTTCGAAGATAATTTTTTAACGCTGAACCAGAGCAAATCAAAGGTTATGGTGTTTAGAAATGGAGGTCGAAAGGCCCGATCGGATGTTTGGTTCTGGGGACAATTGCCTCTCACTATAACATCTAAATACACGTATCTGGGTTACCAGCTGACAGCGTCAAACTCAACTCAACAGGCGGCAAAGCATTTTAAAAACAAGGCGCTAAATGCTATTAATGCGGTCTGGGCAATATCAACTAAAACAAGAATCAATTCTATCAGATCCTCACTCAAGCTTCTAGACTCAATGGCTCTGTCAACCTTGCTCTACGCAGCTCCAATTTGGGCAAACAACCAAAAAACTTGGTTGACAGGATACAAGACAATTTCTTACGGAGACTTCTAAATTTACCCAGATATACTCCTGGTTTTATTCTACGTATGGAGTGCGGAAGAACGTCACTGGGAGTTACGGTGCTGAAACTTACACTCGAGTTCTGGCTTAGAATTCTAAAAATGAACAGCAGCCGACTCCCCCATATATGCTCAGCTCAACTATATGAGATATCAAGAAATAGAAATATATATAAACAATACTTAAAATTATACCGCACAAGTTTTTTTTTCTATGATAAATCAATATTTATTTTTAAAGAGAAATATTTACTATTTCTAACTTTTTTGAATGGAGTATGAGAGGGTGAAAATAAGAAGAGTAATGGCGAACGGGAAAAATAAAAGTGTCCAGGGGCGTTGTGGGTTCGATTCCCGCCCCTGGACACTTTTATTTTTCCCGTTCGCCATTACTCTTCTTATTTTCACCCTCTCATACTTCATTCAAAAAAGTTAGAAATAGTAAATATTTCTCTTTAAAAATAAATATTGATTTATCATAGAAAAGAAAATTGTGCGGTATAATTTTAAGTATTGTTTATAATCACACGCCGCAGTCCTTTATAATGTATTATGAGTTACTTTAAGTATTATTTACGAACGGGGAAATAACGTCCAGGGTAGCCTAGTGGACATGGCACCTGCCCGGTAAGCAGAAGGTTGTGGGTTCGATTCCCGCCCCTGGACACTTTTATTTTTCCCGTTCGCCATTACTCTTCTTATTTTCACCCTCTCATACTTCATTCAAAAAAGTTAGAAATAGTAAATATTTCTCTTTAAAAATAAATATTGATTTATCATAGAAAAGAAACTTGTGCGGTATAATTTTAAGTATCTATATATATAATTGCCTTATTCTGTCTGAAGCTCACGGATAGAAAGCGCGCCCATTGGCTGCCGGCGAACACGTGTCCTCCCTGCCTCCCTGCGGTCACTTTAGGCAACCCTGTAATCAGCAGTGTGTTACATCCACCTGCCTATACAGACCACCCTGTCTATAGCGACCACTCTAGACAACCCTGTTATCAGCTGTGTGATACATCCACCTGTCTATACAGACCACCCTGTATATAGCGGCCATTCTAGATAACCCTGTTATCAGCTGTGTGATACATACACCTGTCTATAGCGGCCACTCTAGACAACCCTGTTATCAGCTGTGTGATACATCCACCTGTCTATACAGACCACCCTGTCTATAGCGACCACCCTGTCTATAGCGGTTACTTTAGGCAACCCTGTTATCAGCAGTGTGATACATACACCTGTCTATACAGACCACCCTGACTATAGCGGCCACTCTAGACAACCCTGTTATCAGTTGTGTGATACATACACCTGTCTATACAGACCACCCTGTCTATAGCGACCACCCAAGAAACGTTTTTAAAATATATTCGCACTCGGGTAAAACCCGGGCGTTGCCCGGGCCATTCGTCTAGTTGTTTATAATCACACGCCGCAGTCCTTTATAATGTACTAGCGGATGTGTACCCGGCTTCGCCCCGGTTTTATCCGAGTGAAAGTTTGCCTAACGAAAATTATTGATAATAATATTGCTGAACACACAGAATATTATGATAATAATATTCGTTACATTATATATTTATATAATGTTTTCTTGGCCGACTGTTTTACATATGGTGTTATCTTAAAATTGCTTGTTTTGAATATTTTTTTAGATTGAGATTATTAGCTAGTATGTAAAAAAATTAACTCTGTTGAATTTTTTTTTTGTATTTATATATAAATAAAATTAACTCTGTTGATTTTTTTTGTATTTAATCGATAACACCGAAGTTACGCATGTTAATGTTAGGAAAAATATTTTGATGTTAAGCAAAACCTGCTCCATCTCGTTTTACATAAATGTTGAAAATTTGGTCGAAATTGAGGAATTGTAACGAAAGTTTTTAGCGAACAACACTTATGAAATTTCCATTTTATTAATATAGATTATAAGAAATATATATATTGGACTTGCGGAAAGTTTGGCCAACATATTCAACTCAACAGGATTTTCTTGGTTAATTAACTGCAACGATGCAAGGATTATCCGGCAAGAAATACCTTTAATAACTAAAATTGCAATAGAACAATCTATTCAAAGTGACCAGGCAAAAATAGAGAATTCTAATTCTAACCCTCACTATAAGTATTACACAGTTCATTCCGAATTGAAAACTATTTACTTAGCAACTTCCCATTCCCAGTAAAACGCTATATCGCACAACAGAGAATACTATATTCGTTTTTCAAGGAAAACCATACAAACATTTTCAAAGAGGGTAATAAGATTTGTGATCTCTGCAAAGAAAATATGGAAACTGAACTATCTCATTATATCTATGAATGCCAAGATATTAGTGAGGGAGAGAAGGACATTCTTTTCAATGGTAGACACCAGCCAACTTAGGTCATTCCAAATGATGTTAACCAGTGCCCAAACAAGCAGACTAGTTGCTCAGGCCCTATATAATTTTTACAAGGCAGTAGGTGTAAAGAGGGAGAAAAGAGAACTTGGAAGCTATTGTTCTTACACCTCAGAATGATGACGAAACATCGAGGGGCCATCGTGTTGGTCGACGATGAGATTGAGGAGCTGGTGATATGGATGGCTGTGCTGGAGTAAACCTCCTTTTTGTGTCTGGATGCTATATTTATGGCAAACTAAATAACTTGGTCCCTATTTCTGCTGCGCGCTTATGGAATTGAAGACTTGGGGAGATGGCGTCGACCTTTCATATTAAATCTTACTTTTCCTTATTACTAATAATTGTATATAGTTGCGGAACTACTGGTTTCCTGTGCTGCTCTTTTCCTGTTATTGCACCTTGTACGGAGAATCTGTATAAGACTAACGTGTCTTAATAAAGGCTTTGTGTGTGTATCTATATATATAAAAATGAATGTATGTCTGTTTGTCCTTTATGCCTGACCAAACCACTCATTGGATCGCCATGAAACTTTGGGAAGTTATTTAGTATAGTACTGGGAAGGTTTCTAGCAAATAAAATTTTTGAAATAACTTTTCGCCTAGATATAATCAAGATAAATATTCTAATTTATCTGTTATAATTCAACAATCTGCTCTAAATATTATCATGATGATACGATGATTTTGTAATGTAGAAAATTAGGAAAGACAAAATTCAGGATGACACGGCAATTTATTTGAGACAAGAATAATGATACAATTCCAAGGCAAGATACTATTCCTTTAACTTCCAATTACGGAGGGAACCAATTAATAATGATTTTATTCAACTTATCGAGTATTTTTCAAGGGACCGGGAAAAAATGTTCACTTTATCGAGAGATTCGTTAGACAAACCTTTACTCGGGTAAAATCCGGGCGAAGCCGGGAATATCCATTTCGTAGCTACACCGTCTCTCCAAGAGGCAGTCTCTTATTAAAGGTCTATTAGAGATTCTTTAATAGCAATTAGAATCTTCAATGAGAGACCACCAACAGGAGAAACAAGTTGATTCATGTTTTTAGGTGGTATTTCTTAAGAGACTCTATTTACATATTTAAAATATGAAAAAATAAAAATATTTTAAAATTAAAATATTTTAAAATCAACATTTTCTTACTGTTACGTTTAATTACTGTTAATATCTATATATATAAAAATGAATGTATGTCTGTTTGTTTGTCCTTTATGCCTGACCAAACCACTCATTGGATCGCCATGAAACTTTGGGAAGTTATTTAGTATAGTACTGGAAGGTTTCTAGCAAATAAAATTTTTGAAATAACTTTTCGCCTAGAAATAATCAAGATAATTATTCTAATTTATCTGTTATAATTCAACAATCTGCTCTAAATATTATCATGATGATACGATGATTTTGTAATGTAGAAAATTAGGAAAGACAAAATTCAGGATGACACGGCAATTTATTTGAGACAAGAATAATGATACAATTCAAAGGCAAGATACTATTCCTTTAACTTCCAATTACCGAGGGAACCAATTAATATTGATTTTATTCTACTTATCGAGTATTTTTTCAAGGGACCGGGAAAAAATGTTCACTTTATCGAGAGATTCGTTAAACAAAACCTTTACTCGGGTAAAACCCGGGCGAAGCCGGGTACATCCATACAAGAATAATGATACAATTCCAAGGCAAGATACTATTCCTTTAACTTCCAATTACCGAGGGAACCAATTAATATTGATTTTATTCAACTTATCGAGTATTTTTCAAGGGACCGGGAAAAAATGTTCACTTTATCGAGATATTCGTTAAACAAACCTTTACTCGGGTAAAACCCGGGCGAAGCCGGGTACATCCATACAAGAATAATGATACAATTCCAAGGCAAGATACTATTCCTTTAACTTCCAATTACCGAGGGAACCAATTAATATTGATTTTATTCAACTTATCGAGTATTTTTCAAGGGACCGGGAAAAAAATGTTCACTTTATCGAGAGATTCGTTAGACAAACTTTTACTCGGGTAAAACCCGGGCGAAGCCGGGCGGGTCCGCTAGTGTGTGATAAACAAAAGATAAGCAATGAGGGAAGTTTACAGAGTAGTAAAATATAAACATCAAAAATGATACTCTGTTAATAAAATAATAAATACTTTGTTACATTATATTATGATTTTATTTTTCATTTCAAGTTATAAGGACACACAGTGGTATAAAAGCATATCCATTATTACACCCATATACATTGGAACTAATAACATGGTACCTGTACACCTGCTGGGAACTTCGCGGATTTCCAAAATGAAACGTTTTGCCATATGCGGGGAATCCGATGAATTTTATGCCCACGTGTTAGAATGAAAGATTTCACGTATCTTGCGTAATGGAACTGAGGAAGAGTGCCGCTTCAAATATGCACGGGATATAGGGGCATCACAGAGTCCATAACCTGAAAACACAGAAACTTCTCATCTCTTCTTCGGATGGTCTCTCATTGGAGGTTGATTTTACACAAACCTGGGTCAATAGGTCGCTCTCTAGAGGTGTTTTGACTTCCATGTTAACTAGTGGATCTCAAGTCTGAGCTGTTCTGTCAAGTTACACATACAAGCGACCGCCTCTTGAGTGACAAATTGTGTACATGTCCTAATTCAACCACCATGGAAGGCCCAGTAGTTTCCATGGTTCTCACGGAGCCGGGTGGTCTCTCATTGGAGTTTGTCAGAAATAGTCATTTTTGACTTTACACAAACCTAGGTCACATAGGTCGCTCTCTAAAGGTGTTTTGACTTCCATGTTAACTAGATCTCAAGTCGGAGCTGTTCTGCAATGTACAAGTGACACGTCCTACCGCCTCTTGAGTGACAAATTGTGTACATGTCTTAATTCAACCACCATGGAAGGGCCAGTAGTTTCCATGGTTCTCACGGAATCAGAAATAGTCATTTTTGACTTTACACAAACCTAGGTCACATAGGTCGCTCTCTAAAGGTGTTTTGACTTCCATGTTAACTAGAGTATCTCAAGTCGGAGCTGTTATGTCAAGTGACACCTACGAGCGACCGTCTCTTGAGTGACAAATTGTGTACATGCCCTAATTCAACCACCATGGAAGGCCCAGTAGTTTCCATGGTTCTCATGGAGCCGGGTGGTCTCTCATTGGAGGTTGTTAGAAAAAGTCATTTTTGATTTTTTACAAACCTGAGTCACATAGTTCGCCCTCTAGAGATGTTTTGACTTCCATGTTAACTAGATCTCAAGTCGGAGCTGTTCTGCAATGTACAAGTGACACGTCCTACCGTCTCTTGAGTGACAAAATGTGTACATGTCTTAATTCAACCACCATGGAAGGGCCAGTAGTTTCCATGGTTCTCACGGATGGTTTTACCCGCCGTCGGGGGGAAGATATCTCCCAGATCTGCCAACGTCATCCGAGAGAACGGATCCAGCCTATCGAGGGAAGGAAAAAAAGGAGGTTGGCGGCAGCGGATACACGTGGCGGCACATCCCAGATGGTGGTATGACACCTTGACGGATGGCAGATGACCGCTGTATAGGAACTGCCCACTGTGGTGAATGACCTGGAAACCTTATCATATCTAGGTAGGACATACTCATGGACACAAGGAAGTTCTACCTTTTACTATGTACAGTAGAGCATCGATTATCCGAATCAATTAGGGAATGGGGGTGTTCGGATATTCTATATTTCGGATAACCGATTATCCTTCCTTCAAAATAAAATACTAAAGTTATAGTAGTAATATGAAAAAAGGAACAGTTATATTAAACATAAATTTGTTTAATACTTGTATTTGGCTTTATTTATTATTGCTATTTATATTCTATTACCTATGGCTCTGATAAGGTTTCCCACTGTTGAAGCCGTTTACTATGAAATAAAATCTATATACATTTATATAGATGGAAAATTTGCCGGGAGGAAATTGATCCATAGAAGCATAGGGCGCCTCTCCCGTCAAAATAAACGTCAAAACCTGACGCCGCAACTAGTGGCGCCCTATGCTTCTATACATGTATATATTATGTGTATTACAAATAATTGTAGTGTATTACAGGGAACTGACTAAATTAATACGTTTTGGTTTCTGATTAGCTTTCGGATAATCGATGCTCTACTGTATATGTATATAAGGGGGTCGGTTGTTTTTGACCGCTACGACCCGGGGTGTTATATTGTGTGTTAAGTAGTGTTGCTTGTATCAAATCCTCTAAAAAAGACCTCTAGAAAAACCCTATGACTATAATAGAAAAGTTGAGACAATGGAACCTAATGGAGATCGTTTAAACGACTGGAGTAATAAGCAACAACAACAACGAGTAGAGTTTTAGCTGTGAAAGATCGGACATTCTATTAATAAATGTATTGAGCCTTGGTTTTCTTTTCCACAGAAACAGCTAGGATCACCCGTTGCCCCGATTTTCGCCAGAAATTCTCCATAATTACCATGATTTATGATGAACTGTGAGTTTAAAAAATTTGGATAAAATAAAAAGGAATTCCAAATGGGAATTTATTTTTAATAGAACGAGTAGAGTTGCAGTCTGTAATCTCTGAAGATGGTAGGATGTTTGATTCTCTTGGTGGCAGTGACGTTGTCTCTGGAGGTTCTGGTGATGTCATCATGTCCTGTTAGAATTATGGAGATGTTATGTTACAGTAGCTTTGTGAGAATTGAGATTAGAAGACATGAGGATGCAGCCACCGCCATGTGACGTTAAGAGGGAAAAGGGAGAACGCCCCCATAAATCCGTCCAATTAACCCCCCCCCCCCCCCCCACTTCAGATTTTATTGCAGTCTGACACCCCTGCCTCCATCTGGATTCTCTCTTACCTTTGAACGATCTCTGTGGTTTGTAAAAGGAAATAGAAGAGTTGGACTTTATTTGAATATCTCCCGCCGTTTTATCTTATCTAATAAAAGATACCCACCTGACATCCATTTGTTGCATTAAGACCAATATATAATCATGGATAAAACTTAAGGAAATGGAAAGTCTTTAATGTTGCCGGTTATCTGTTTTTTTTTTTTTTTTTAGGGAAGGAGACGGAGGCAATTTTGTTCACACTTGGTTATCTCGTGTCTTCAATAAAGGTCACTGTGTATCAAATATCTTTCTGAATTATTGTATGAATCCTGATATATATGCTAAAAGGTATAACTTCCTTATGTTTTGTCCATGAGTGTATCTTTCAGAGTTATTGTCTGAATCCCGATATGCATACTAAAAGGTACAACTTCCTTAAGTTTTGTCCATGAGTGTATCTTTCAGAGTTATTGTCTGAATCCCGATATAAATGCTAAAAGCTACAAACTTCCTTAAGTTTTGTCCATGAGTGTAATCTTTCAGAGTTATTGTCTGAATCCCGATATATATGCTGAAAGGTACAACTTCCTTAAGTTTTGCCCACGAGTGTATATTTAAATTTGATTTGAATCTGTGAAAATGTGAAAATTGTGATACAAAGCAGAAAATAAATTGTTACTGAAATTCAACTTTATTCCTAGTGAAATAGCAAATCTGGAATAAAAAAAAACAATCACTATTCATAGAATATGGTGCGAGCTGTATCATTTTCTTGATAAATCAAGAAAGGGTATTCGGCCAATTCTGGAATTAAGTTTTTCCCTATTAGTGTATTTCTAGAAACTCTCTCATTGAATGTTGTTTGAGTTTGTTGCTCCGAGGGATTCACGCACCAGGAGCCCGGGTTACCTCTAATTTCTCTCTGTTGTTTGAGATCTGAAATAGGAATGTTAACAAGAGAGAGAGAGAGATAAAATAAGGGAAAGATCAAATATGCTGAGATAACAAAAATCAAATATTGAATCGAAGAAGTTATTCGTTAATATTTCGGCTGGGCAAGGAGGGCCAACCTTTGGTAACAACGGATTGACCTTGAACCACGAGATCTCAAACCATATATAATCAGAGGAGTATTTGTGAGTAGATATAGTTCTGCTCTTGTTGAATTTTTTAAGTGTAGTGACTATAATGAGAGGTATTTATGATTTGTGCTTTTTTTTAAATTCTTTGTTCATTTGCTATTCGAATAATACCGGGTATTTCAGTCTGTATAACAGTGTAGTCCGTACAACCCTTCAAGAATGAAAAGCCCTTTGAATCTAAAATAGTTGACAGGTTTTCAACAAATTTGCAGCCTGTTCTTTGGTAGTTGTGCAATGTCCAGAGGTGTGTCAAACCTACGCGAGACAACCTGCTCTCTTCCATTTTTCATGATCCCCACCCGAAATCTCAAAATCTGTTTAATAATGACAACTTCCAGTGATACTCATCCGCATTCCATTCTCAGCATAAAGCCTGGAGTTTTTTTTTTTTTTGGTAAATTCAGGTAGCCTCTTAGAAAGATGTTCTGAACTTGGTTGAATTCACACAATATTTTGTATTATTGTCATTAGCAGTAGTCTTGACCATATAAATAATATATAGAGTTCAATTTAAAATGTGTTTTAAGCTCCGAAGATAATAAACTACTTATAGATATATTCTAAATATCAGCAGTCAATCGGAATACTACACTCTCAACTATACACTCCTGGGGGGGCCAATACACAAGCTTTGCCAATATTATAAATAAACCATACAATTATAAAATAAATAAAGCTTCCAGGGTTAAGTTTATTGTACAAACCTTTTATTTTCAAGCTTTCGGACTTGTCAGTCCTTCAACAGGATTATCACGTTAACATACTGTCGTGTGTGTTCCCTACCGGTTCTTTGCGACAACGCGCTTCTTCCCTTCGTGGTTCACCTACTTAGGCTCCCGTTGCTCTTCCCTGCGGCTTTTCCCCGCAGGCCACCCAAAGACGTCCTGAGCTCCACCTCTCCAGTGGAAACTCCCTTCCTCTGGCAGTATCTCTCGGCCTTACCACTGGTGGGGGGACACGAGAGACTTACCAGAAGAGTAGTAGCAGCAGCAGTAGCCTGGCGATGATGGCAGTGGCGAGAGTAACGACAGGAGGCGGCACGGAGACTTGAAGCACTTCTCCTATTGTCATCTATTACTAAACATTACATCTAAATAAAATAACAGATAATGTGTATTTACATGACCCTACATCCTGGGGCCAACACAAAAGCGTATTTACAGCCAACCTCCCCAGGAAACGGGACCACAGCAATCGGCGGAGGTTGGCGGAGGTTGCAACCGCTTAGAGGCCTTACACGTAACACTGCCTCCCCCTCAAGGCGGATCGTCCCGATCCGGTCTCATCGCTTCCGTCGCCCCGATGTCACGCTCCTCGCTGGTGCCGCTTCTCTTGCCGGAACTGCCCATCTCGCTGGAATCCTCTTTCTCGCAGGAGCCAATCTTTCTCGCTGGAGCCGCCCCTCTCGCCAGAGTCGCCCCTCGCCGGAGCCGTCCTTCTCGCCGGAACCGCTTCTCACGCCGGAGGCACCCCTCATGCTGACTCAGCTTCTTATGCCGACTCCGCTTCTTATACCGGTACCGCCTTTCGTGCCGGAGGCGCTTTTCATGCCGGCACCGCCTCTTATGCTTGTACCACCTTTCTCGCCGAGACCACCTCTCTCGCCAGGACCATTCATCTTGCCGGGACCTCTCCTCTCGCCGGTACCGCTTCTCTCGCCGGTACTGCTTCTCTCGCCGGGACCGCTTCACTCGCCGGTACCACCTCTCCCGAGGGCACCGCTTCTCTTGCCGTAGCCGCTTTTCTCGCTGGCGCCGTTTCTCCCGCTGGGGCCGCTTCATTCGCGGGTCCGCGTGAAGTAGATTCAGGGTCTGTCCAGGAGGCTTCTCAATCAGGCCCTCCACTCCACGCAATTCCCCCATGTGACCCGGCTCGACTTCCAGTCCTCGGGACTCTGCCCGGCCCTCGCTGTCATCATCCAAGCTGTCTCGGCCGTACCTGTCCCATTCTGCCAGTGGGCCTTCATTTGAGACAGCAGCCTCTCCATCTCTAAGTTTCTGAGAAGCCTTTTCTCTTCCGTTCGGCGCTTTAATCTGTCCACTCCTCCCGGTGTTCCTGCAGCCTTCCGGTCGATCTCGGCCAGCGAGTCCTGCTCAGAAGCCATTCCTTGGCTTCTCACGTCAATGGGCCTTTGTCAGCAACCAAAAAAAAACCTTTTAATAAAAAGCCTCCTGGTGACCTCCACGAGGAAGAATCCCACTTCTGACACCAGTTGTCGCGTGTTGACCCTACCGGTTCTTTGCGACGACGCGCTTCTTCCCTTCGTGGTTCACCTACTTAGGCTCCCGTTGCTCTTCCCTGCGGCTTTTCCCCGCAGGCCACCCAAAGACGTCCTGAGCTCCACCTCCCCAGTGGAAACTCTCTTCTTCTGGAAGTATCTCTCGGCCTTACCACTGGTGGGGGGACACGAGAGACTTACCAGAAGAGTAGTAGCAGCAGCAGTAGCCTGGCGATGATGGCAGTGGCGAGAGTAACGACAGGAGGCGGCACGGAGACTTGAAGCACTTCTCCTATTGTCATCTATTACTAAACATTACATCTAAATAAAATAACAGATAATGTGTATATACATGACCCTACATCCTGGGGCCAACACAAAAGCGTATTTACAGCCAACCTCCCAGGAAACGGGACCACAGCAGTCGGCGACTCCCACATCAGCCAGCAAGGGAATCCGGCGAAAGCGCCATCTATTGGCGGAGGTTGCAACCGTTTAGAGGCCTTACACGTAACAATACTAATAATAAATACTATTTTATACACATTATTATATACATTTTAAATACTTATGATATTGTAACAAAGTATTTATTTTTTTATTATCAGAGTATTATTTTTATGTTTATATCTTGCTATACTCTGTACACTTCCCTCTTTGCTTATCTTTTGTTTATCACTCATAGTTTGTTCTTGCCTGAAATTAATTGTTGTCTCATCCCGAAGTTGGTCTTCCCTAATTTTTCACGTGACAATATGTTGAGAGAAAAATGTATTACATTATTTCTGTGGGGAAAACAAATTTTTGAAATTAATTATTAATTTATTAACGTAATAATCCTGTTAAAGGACTGAAAAGTCCGAAAGCTTGAAAATAGACAGTTGAACAAGAAACTTAACCCTGGAACCTTCATTTTATAATATTATAAATCAGGGAAGAACGTTTATTTATAATATTGTAGCGTAGAAATCAAGTCTTTGTATATCTGAAGGTGTGAAAGTATTTATTGATGACGTCACGGCGACTACTCGAAAATCTATATATAAAATTGAATGTATGTGTGTGTGTGTGTCCTTTATGCCTGACCAAACCACTCATTGGAACGCCATGAAACTTGGGGAAGTTATTTAGTACAGTATTGGGAAGGTTTCTGAAAAATAATTTCTTGAATATCTTGAATATCCTTAGAGTTATTTGCAGATTTGTAGATTTAACTCGCAAGCAGCGCCACCATTGCGACGATGATAACAAGTTTTTTTTATCTATAAGTTTTATTTTCACCAAGTTTATTATCTTAAAGATTATTTATCAAAAGTAAGATTATCTCAGGATGACACGGCAATTAATTTGAGACAAGAATAATGATACAATTCCAAGGCATGATACTATTCCTTTAACTTCCAATTACCGAGGGAACCAATTAATATTGATTTTATTCAACTTATCGAGTATTTTTCAAGGGACCGGGAAAAAATGTTCACTAGATAAAACGATGATTTTGTAATGTAGAAAATTAGGAAAGACAAAATTCAGGATGACACGGCACACAGGGACCGGGAAAAAATGTTCACTTTATCGAGATATTCAAATTTACGAGTTTCAAATTATCAAAATATATCTTTTTTTTTTATATAAGTTTATAGAGAATTGTTTTAACAAATGTTCGTTAGACAAACCTTTACTCGGGTAAAACCTCGGGCGAAGCCGGGTACATCCGCTAGTTATTAATAAACCTACCCCAACCATATCAGCTAGAGAATATCGAGCAAGTAAGCTAGGCAACTAAATGATGATTTACAAATATAAACTAATAAATCTGTTTCAAATATTTTCTTTGAATATTATATTAATTAAATAATAAATATAATTATATTTTTTTTCGCCACAATATAAATAAATAACTTGACTGTTGCATTTTAAAATAGGTTTGGAATCACAGGGACTCGCTGCTCATTACATAATCCTAAATTCGCATGGAAGAAGTTTTATAGTATATATAGAAAGTGAAATATTGCTTTTCTGGTACAGAGTCTAATCTCTTGCCTTCCTAGTTCACGGATATATATATACTAGCCGAATGACCCGGGCAACGCCGGGGGGGCAAAGGTGGCGTGATCGTAGCCGACCAATAGGAGGGCGCCATTCCAAAAAAAAAAAAAAAGCAAACCGTGACAGAGGCGACGAAGAATGACGCTCGTAACTGTATATAGAATACCTTTGAAAATCGAGCAATCCATAAACATCTTCAAGTATCCATTAGTATCTTCAATTAAAAAGGCATATATTGGATCAAAATATAATTTATTTATCAATATTTCAGTTTGCTGAACGCCAACCTTTTTCAACCTCGTTTGATGTTGACATAAAATATGTTGTAACACTTTGAAAAAGGTTGGTGTTCAGCCAACTGAAATATTTTTAAATAATTATATTTTGATCCAATAAATGCCTTTTTAATTGAATATATATATATATTTATTTTTTTAAAAAGTTTTTGTTTCTGCTTGATATTTGATCATGTTGAGGATTATTGTAATGGTGGTGCAGTCGTGGCTGAATAATCTTGAAATAATAATAATAAAAATGGTTTTGATCAGATATTGATTTATTTGAGCTAAAGAATGAATTCATATTAAAAACATAATTTTGTACAAGTCCTGCCTGGATTAAGGCGTAAGAATAAAAAGATGAAAAACAAAAGAATATTTACATAATTACAAAGTTTTGGGTCGGCCAACGGGGAAGAGAAAATATCTTTATTTTACGGGGCTGCTAACCAAAATGAATGATTTTTGAGCCCCGATACGCATAAAGCGGAATATATACAAAGCATAGTTGGAGGGGCCTGGGGATGGGTGGCCAGGGATCATCGCCAGGTGAGGCCAGGAGAGCCGGGATGTAGAGGAGGACCGGGGGGAGCAGGGTGGTGATCCGCGGAGTTCAGGGGGTGGCAGAGACGGGTTCAATGGTGTTGAAGCAGGCGTAGCAGGTTTGTAGCAGGCAGACAAGCCGCAATGCACGGTGTAAAGAATCAAGGTGCTGCACGCAACCAAGGCTGTTCAAAAAGGTTAGATTCCCCAGGCCAGGGAAAATAAAAGAAAGACAGCTGTTGTTTAAATAAGAATATTAGATAAAGCGAGAATGATTCAGCAACTGATGGGAAAAGATAGACTATATTTATTTTTTTTTTTATTATTATTATTTTTTTTTTTTGTAAAAATGAATAAATTAAAGTTTTGGATAAGATTACTGGTGAGGGTACCAGTGCTAAGACGACCAACCAAAAGTACACCATGGATTGCATAGCGCGTTCAAATGGGTCGCTGCGTAAGTCGATTTCTCGAGCAGCCCGCGCCGTCGAATCGCCAAACCATTTGCCCTCTGTCCTTGGGTTACAGAGACAGCGTCAGGGGCGATCACATACGCAGGGCAGGTCGCGAAACCGATCTTAAACAGCGGCACAGGCCAAAGTTACGTCTGCGAGCAGCCGCCAATGACCGGTGTTAACCATGAGGTGAGGAGTCCGAGTCACTCAGGTGATCGGAATCCTCCGCGCGGACGCGTGGCTTAAGTCTATCAGAGGCGTTTAGGAACTCCAGGCAGGCTCGCCAAGTGCTCCTGTTGAAAATAAAGTCTTTGAGTGACCGCGGAGTGCACCCTAATTCTTCTGCACAGGTGGAAAGAAGGGGGAATCTAAGGGCACCAAGGCTGCTGCACTCAAGCACGATGTGAGACAGAGTTTCTTCCTGTCGGCGTCGCAGTAAGGGCAGGAAGGATCGTCAATGACGCCTATCCTGTGGGCGAAAACTGTCCGTCCACGTGTGTCCCGTTAGCAGGCCTACCACAATGTGCTCGCTAGGGACGATGTACGCATACCTTTTGTCTAAAAGACTCATTGGAGTAAGGCCAAAGCGGGTGTGGATAGAAGGAGCTAGAGAGAGGAATCTGCTTTCCCATGCTTCACGCGCCCGGCCGTAGATTGCCGATTTTACAAACGACAAAGGAGCGAGTTTGTAACAGCTTGGGTCAGCAGACTCAGCACCCCGCTTTGCGAGTGTGTCCGCAATGTCATTACCCACGTTCCCACTGTGGCCCTTGATCCATTGTATGGTGCATCTGTTCCCATTGCGATTCAATCGCGAAATCAGTAGCAGAGCTCTGTCGATAAGGTAATTACCAGTCTTAGAGTTCAGAACTGACTTCACGACTGAGAGGTTGTCCAGGAAGAATCCTAAGGTTAGATGATTAGGTAAAGTGGTTGCGTTTTCAAGAGCCTTAACCAATCCAAGGGCTTCCGCCTGAAAGACAGAACAATGAGGGGACAGAACATGAGA
This sequence comes from Cordylochernes scorpioides, assembly GCA_030710605.1. Classification (NCBI taxonomy): domain Eukaryota; kingdom Metazoa; phylum Arthropoda; class Arachnida; order Pseudoscorpiones; family Chernetidae; genus Cordylochernes; species Cordylochernes scorpioides. The sequence continues at coordinate 97,332,951 of CP092863.1, read as the reverse complement.
TTCACGTATTTCAGGTGCACAATCGAGACAAGAGAACCTGTACACGCCGGCGCCAACTCCATCTCTGGTTTTGGAACCATCTGTATAGTATGCCACGTGGAAGAAAAGAGCAGGAATATTACTGGGAGCGGAGTAATAGGGGGGGTAGGGGAGAGGATGTGGAAAGGGAGGAGGCTCGAGTGGAATTTCAGCGTCAACCAATCCATACTTTTTAAGGTATAGCTCAGTTTAGCCAAGATTTCCAGATCGAGAGGAAGGACTCTGGAGAGGAGATTAGAGCAGCGTTGCTGGTTGATCTGAAAGCTCTACAAGCTCTCACTAGGAAAGGCCTTTGAGCACTCAGTAGAACATTCAAGGAGCGTTGAGAAAGATCAGGAAACCAAACCGCCGAGGCATAGGCAATGGCAGGAACAACCACTTGCAGATACAGAGTTCTCAAGGCGCGGTAGCCAAAACCAAAGTTGAGATTACTTCAACTACGTGCTGGTAGAAAGATAGACGTTGATCAAATCTCACTCCCAGCACCTTAATTGAGTCGCACCATTGGATTGGCCGTGCGTGGATAACCAGATCCCGGCGCGGTTCAGGCAGTCTCCCGTGTGGTCTGAGGAGAACCATAGCCTGGCACTTCCCCACGCTGAGTTCCAGTTTATGCAAACTGCACCACCTAGCGATCATATCTATGGTGTGTTGGGCCGCGGGAAGTTGACTAGGTCGGCATCCCGAGACCACCACGACCAGATCATCCGCGTAGGCTTGCGGGAAAACATTATTCCTGTAGTCCAGCGTGAGGAGTTCATCAAAGACAATATTCCAAAGGAATGGGCCGAGAACTGAACCCTGGGGACATCCTTTGGAAATTCGTCTCGACACAGTACAACCATTCATAGATAGTCTCACAACACGGTTACATAGAAACGAGTTTATCAGGTGATAAATGTTTCTGGGACAGACGCTTTTGTGCAACGCTCTCAAGATACTGGAGTGGAGCACGTTGTCAAAAGCGCCTTTAACATCAAAAGAAAGAAGAAGACAAGATTTCCTATTTTTGATCGTCCGGGTTATAGTAGATTTTAGATTTAAGAGTGCGGCTGTAGTAGATCTACAAGGCTTAAATCCGAACTGGTTTGGAGGCGCTTTACACATCCTATCGGCCATCCACGACAGCCTAGCAAGAATTAGACGCTCAAGGATCTTGCCCAAACCAGGCAGCATCGTGATTGGACGGTGTGATGCGAGAAAGTCCTCCCCACTTCGCTTGGGACGAGAACGACGTCCCCCAGCTTCCACGTAGATGGAAAGTGGCCAGTGGTTAAACACATGTTGAAAATACTTAGAAAAAACGTCCGAAAATGTTTAACTAGTTTTACGATAAGAAGAGGTGGCATGCCATCACTACCAGGAGAAGAAGATAAGTTTACCTTATCCGCTGTCAACAACAACTCGTTATCTGTAAACAAAGGGTCGTTATCAGATGACGATGCGATGACTTTGCTTAAATCTTTGTGTTCTAACATGGTATCAGGCGGGACGCGGGCCGAAATAGTAATCTAATACGTGATTTAATGTGTCCCGCGGACCTTCAGTGAAGCCGCTACCAACTGGGAGAGCTGAGAGGGGTTTGCGCTTAAAATTTCCCTTGATGAAACTGTAGATTCCACCCCAAGGGCTGATTTCGCAACGCGAGCAGGCTGCCCTCCATGCTTCTTTCTTAGCCAGTCTCCTCGCACGGCGATATCTTGCCTTCAGTCTTTTGTAAAAGACCTCCAGCACACCCTTAACGACACCGCGTGCCTTTATAAAGGCCCGCTGTGCCTTTTGAGTGGCTCTTTTGAGAGGATTCAAATCAGATTTCCACCAAGAGATGGACTTGAGGTATTTATCACTTCTGGGAAGAACAACAATGAGATTTTATATGGAAGCGTGACCTCTGGCGGTCGATTTATACAGAGTATTTATATCTATGAAATTATAATTTTAAATAAAATATTTTAATATAACATTCTAAATAATATCCTAATATAACATTTCAAATAATATCTTAATATAACATTTTAAATAATATCTTAATATAACATATATAATATATCTTTATATATAAACGTACTCTTATTTCAATTCTAAGTACAAATACTTATTTTGAAAATAGAGCGCAATCCATAAATAAATCTTTAGTCTAAAATTTTGATCCAATATATGCCTTTCTAATTAAATACAAATAATTATGTTAATTATCTTAGGTAGAGCTTGGTGACTGTATTTCTACTATGTAAATATACAGCCTTATTGGCGATATATACTGCATTTTTCTAGTCATCTTTTTTTTTTTTAAACGATCTTCTGAACTGTAGTACGAGTAGACAAAAATATATAATTTGCCATTGCTTCACCCTACATTTCAACATTTACAAGTGCTAGGTGAGGCTATATTTCCGTTTGGTTATTTGCACGCATATGTGCAAAGATTGAGGAACACAGTGTGCAATAAATACGAAAAATAAAACGTGTTTCAACCCGGGTTTATATATGACAGCGGGCAAGAGTTGTACTAGTGGAATTGCCTGGAGCCTCACCCCTGCCATCACGGACGGCAGCTCAACAAGACCCAATTGTCCGTCAATTGATCAATCTGATCCCTAACTCCTGAGATTTGTGACGCTTCTTGTCCTTTCTTCAGGTCTGTTACACAGATGGCGTTAAATTTTACATTTCAGCGTGCTTGCCCACTGCCTGCGATATATTTTTTTTCGATTGAAACTTTTATCAATGATTTTTTTTTTCGATTGAAACTTCTTATCAATGATTTTTTTTGATTGAAACTTCTTATCAATGATTTTTTTTTTTCGATTGAAACTTCTTATAAAAGATTTTTTTGATTGAAACTTCTTATCAATGATTTTTTTCGATTGAAACTTCTTATAAAAGATTTTTTGATTGAAACTTCTTATCAATGATTTTTTTCGATTGAAACTTCTTATCAACGATTTTTTTCGATTGAAACTTCTTATCAATGATTTTTTTCGATTGAAACTTCTTATCAATGATTTATTTGATAAGTGACTACCTTCCTGAAAACTTCCTTTTAAAATGGAAAAAGTCTTGACCCCTGAGAGACCATCACCAGGATATTGTATCTCCTAGCAATGTTATCGTTCAAAGATGTTTTGCCAGTCAATGATGGGACGATGTGATGTGGCAGGATGTTCTGGTGGCTTCTGCTACTGGTGACGACGTCGTCCACCAAAGCTGCAGAGCTGGAAGAAGGTAAGTGCCATCGTCTCTCTAAAAAAAAAGTTGAATTTTATCATGTTACCAATCTTGCATACTTACTCGAGAGAATCTATACATATCTTATCATGCTCAGAACTGACAATAGAGGACCTATTTTCCAGGCCTATAACTACAATCGCAAAATTGGAGAGGAATGGACTTCAGGAATTGGTTTAAACCATGGAGATAAGCACCACCACCACCAGATGTAAGAGCGACTCATGTGAGTGAGATCCAGGATATGCCTTTTTTTTTATTTTAATACACCTATCCCCCGATTTACACGGTAGATACGTTCCTGAGAAAAACGTGTAAATCGAGGGATAGGTGTATATTAAACTGTCAAATCTGAATAGGTGTTCGCCCCTCATGAATCAGAGCCTCCCAATATTCTTTTTAACATAGGTAGTATAGAGTAGAATATCGCATTTTAGTATAGTGCGATAAAAAAAAACTTATTTGGAAAACAGCGTAAAAGTGAAAACGTGTAAAACAAGTACAGTGTAAATCGGGGGATAGGTGTATACTTATATAGAGCAACACCTGATCTTTTTATTATTATTGTATGAATATTTTTAGGAAGGGGTTCACCGCTTTCTCTGATATGGATCCCTCTGAGAAGAACTAAAATAATACTGAATTAAACATTCCTCTTCTCTTTAGCTGTGATTCACATTGAGCTCACCAAACTCTGCCTGCACGATTGGAATTGTTTCTACGATCGACAAAGATTCAATCAAATACAAATAAAGATCTAACACCTATAAGTGCAAAGTCTGTGGATAGAACCAATATACTGGACAATTCCTAAACACAATTTTATAGGGAATATAGATTTTTGATCTATATTACAATATGAAATAAATGATCGCACAAATTACCTGGCATATACGTCGTTTGTTAACTGACCACTCAAATGGCATTTTGAGCTATTTTCTTCAATGGGTTGTTTTAATAGCCTCAAATTACTGCTTATAAACGTTTCCCAATCTCCAAAAAGAGAGAAAGAGGGCAACTTTATCAACATATTATCTTCCGCGTGAGAGCGCCCTTGCAGCTTTAGAATAATTTTTAACGCTTTGCCAAATGTTTTAATTTTTGCTCGCTCCTGACGAGGACAAAAGATTTTTGTCCAAACGTCGAGACAATAAAAAGATTTACTGGCCGAAGTATCTTTAATTTAAAGAACTATGTATGCCGGCCAGGCAGCCTATATCTTTACGATTCCAGAGGAATGTTTAACTCAGTCTTGATTTATTACTTCTCAGAGGATCCATATCAAAGAAAGTGGTGAACCCCTTCCTAAAAATATCTATAAAATAATTAAAAAAAGGTCAGGTGTTGCTCTAGACAAGTATATTAAAATCAAAAAAGGCATATCCTGATCTCACTCACATGAGTCGCTCTTACATCTGGTGGTGGTGGTGCTTATCTCCATGGTTAAACCAATTCCTGAAGTCCACTCCTCTCCAATTTTGCGATGGTAGTTATAGGCCTGGAAAATAGGTCCTCTATTGTCAGTTCTGAGCATGATATGTTCCGGAGAAGCTTCTGCACTATTGCATTTCAAGCAGGCTCTCACATCTAAAAACCAACACCCAACATTTTTATTATTTTATCCACACATATATGTTTTTAATTAAAAATATATATATTGGATAAAAATAATTTATTTTACCAATATTTCAGTAGCCTGAACGCCAACCTTTATCAAGGTATTATAACATATTAATATGTAATACAATATAAGGCGGCTTATGATTGTAAAACGACATTTGAAAATTATCCCGCATGTGTTTCTTTTGAACGAAAGTGGACATGGCATCTGCCCGGTAAGCGGAACACTGTGAATTCGATTCCCATCCCTGGACACTTTATTTTTCCGTTTATCATTACTCTTCACAATTCATCCTTTCATACTTCATCCCTAAGGTTAGAAATAATCGTTATTTCTCCTTAAAATAAAATTTCGATTTTCGTTCAAAAGAAACACATGCGGGGTAATTTTCAAATGTCGTTCTACAATATTAATATGTGTTTTGATCCAATATATACCTTTTTAATTAAATATTTATTTATGGATTGCTCTATTTTCAAAACACATATATGTATTTTCTTTTCCGTATAATAAATCTTAAAAATGAATTTCAGAAATATCGATTTTAATTCTATAGGAAAAATATTTGAGATACTTCGTGATGAATTTACAAGATTCTATATACAGTTACGAGCGTCATTCTTCATCAGTCATCTCTGTCACCGTTTGCTTTTTTTTTTTGGAATGGCGCCCTCCTATTGGTCGGCTACGATCACGCCACCTTTGCTCCCCCCCCCCACTCGCCTTTTCGTTTTTGTAACCATTGTGTTGGAGCGGGTCGCTCCTTAAATAAATGCATATATTAGTTAATAACCAAATGGAATCCTCTTTTTCTTTTTCCCAGCAAGAGACGCCTACGGAAGCCAACAGTACATAGACAGATAAAGCACATAGGCTATAGTTATAAACTAAATATGCATTTATATAAGGCGCCAATTTATAATTGTAACAAATAGTATTTGAATAAAAACATTCAATCGGGGGTAAAACACGGGCGTTGCCCGGGTCATTCGGCTAGTATTATATATTGAGGAGCTTAGAAATATTTAGTAATATAACCCATAATGTAGAAATGGCAAAAATGGATGAATTATTTCTAAAAACAAATGAAACATTCCAAAGCTTTTTCCCGTTTGGAATCCCAAAATTTTTCCTCTCCAATTTTTATAATACCCATTTTATAACGAACCATGGAAATTTTAATGTATTTTTATCAAAAATTGGAGCGGTTGAAGACTAGCTGTCATTGTAGTAACGAATTCCAGGACTCAAGACATCTACTGCTGGAATGCCCACTCTTCTTCACCGCTAGACAACAGACAATAAATAATGTTGTAGATCTATATCAATTTGTAAATATCAGATATAATTATCATAGATTTAACTATTTCTGTAAATATATTTATGATTATCTTTCTAACCTGAAAGGTTCAGGTTCCTAATATATATTATTGTTTCTCTTTTTTTATTTTTGATACATTTTATTGTATAATATGTTTATAACTGTTTCTGTTTTGAAAAAAATGTAAATCGACGCAATTATATCTAGCCGGGATTTCGCTTTTTGTGTATTGAAATAAATATATCCATATGTAGAAAATCAATAAATCTGATAAATAAATCAAGATCAAAACATATGGGGATAAGTAAAAGATATTAATGTTGTTTTCAGCAAAATGTATATTATATAAATATGTAAATCTCAATGGGTATATTCTCTCTTGGGCGTTGTGTACGTTAGTGAGGGCCCAAAAAGTGATGAAAAAAAGCAGTGAGATATTTTAGTCAAAGGTCAAAATAACCCCGGTGAGGCGTTTGGCTATAAATACACGGAAGGGTCCCCCATCTGGAGCCAGAGAGAGTGGATAGGACCGATATACTGGACAATTCCACAATTTTCGACAGAATCTAGATTTTTGATCCAAATTACAATGTCTTCTTTTTCTTTCTTATCTCCACTCAATCAGATTAGGATATCAACCTTGTAGAGTTTGAGACATATTGAAGACACACAAGATAACCAAGTGTGAACAAGTCTTCTTCAATAAAATGGATGACTGAAAGCATCTAAGACTCCATTTCATTAAGTTTTGTTAATTAGTGTATTTTTAATATTGTTTAATTATATTTATCATCTCTCTCTGTTTGTCAAACACTTGTCTGTACAGCTTGATGTTTTTTCCCTAAAATATTATCCAAGTGTTACAGATCACAATATGTCTTTTTCTTTCTTATCTCCACTCAATCATATCAGGGTATCAAGCTTGTAGAGCTTGTAGATGGTGTCTGCTGGGGATGAGTAGAGCTCATCAATGAATGAGTCAATACAGTTAATAATATGTTTTGGGGTTGCAGGTTGACACTTAGTACATAGTGGGAAAATCTTGCAACCATTCTGGAAAGTCATTGTCCGTAGATGACCAGACTTAAAACTGGAAATCAAAGACTGCTGTTCTCTTGGGAGGACAGAATCGGTGCTTATCCTTCCTGTTCTGTACCAGTCATGTGCAACATTAGCTTTCCATTCCTGCACCAAATTACAATGTCAAATAAATGATCGCACTAATCAGCTCGCATGCACGTCGTTTGTTAACCGACCACCCAAATGGCATTTTGAGCTATTGTTTTAACGGGTTGTTTTAATAGCCTCAAATTACACAATTTAAACCGGTGAGTTCAAGCAATCAAATAGAGATCTGACACCTATAAGTGCAAAGTCTGTGGATAGGACCAATATACTGGGCAATTCCTAATTGTCGGCTATACACGTTCACAATACGTAACTAATCTGACTAGAAGTCATTGGTATTCAAGACATACGAGGTGTGTTCAAAAAGTATCGCGACTTTTGTGTTTTTCAAAAATTATTTATTTATTCATGAATACCTATTTTGTCCCCTTCAAAGTAATCCCCATGAGATATTATACACTTGTGCCAACGGTTTTTCCAATCTTCGAAGCACTTCAGAAAATCATTTTTTTAAAAATATTTTTCTGCTCCTCCTTCGATGCCCGTCTTTATCTCGTCAAGCGTAGCGTAACGTCGTCCTTTCATGGGCCTCTTCAGTTTAGGGAACAAGAAAAAGTCACAGGGGGCCAGATCTGGGGAATACGGTGGCTGCGGCATCATTAGTGTGTTGTTTTTGGCCAAAAAGTCGCGCACAAGCAACGATGTGTGAGCAGGGGCGTTATCGTGGTGCAAAAGCCAATTTTGTTCTTCCACAAATCCGGGCGTTTCTGGCGGATTGCTTCGCGCAAATTGCGCATAACTTGCAGGTAATATTCCTTATTGACCGTTCTACCCTGTGGCAAGAACTCATGATGCACCACGCCCCTGCAATCGAAGAAAACTGTCAGCAAAACTTTCACATTCGACTGAACTTGGCGCGCTTTTTTCGGTCTTGGTTCGTGCGGCAGCTTCCATTGAGATGATTGAGCTTTGGTTTCCACGTCATAACCATAAACCCACGCTTCGTCACCAGTTATGACCCTCTGGAGCAAATTTGGGTCGTCGCGGACCGAGTCCAACATCTCATTAGCAATGTTCATGCGATGCTGTTTTTGGTCGCAATTGAGCAATTTTGGTACGAATTTCGCGGCGACCCGTCTCATGCCCAATCATTGATAAAAATCGAATGGCACGAGCCAATCGATATGTTTAGGTCCTCAGCAACTTCTCTAACGGTGATTCGACGATTGGCCAATATCATTTTCTCCACTTCATTAATTTTTTCGTCTGTTGTTGAAGTGCTCGGGCGTCCAGCACGCTCTTCGTCGTTCACATCTTCTCGGCCTTCTGAGAACATTTTATACCACCGATAAACGTTGCTTCGGTCCAAGGTAGCTTCTCCGTATTGCCACAGTCAACATTCGGAATGCATCCGCGCACTTAATTTAGTTTTTCACACAAAATTTGATACAGGTTCTTTGATCCATTTTTTTTATTAGGTAAAAATCGAAGACGATCCAAAACACCCTGCAAGCAAAGCAGCTGTCAACAATTAAGTGAATATTGAAGTAATAATTCCTTCACTAAACTTTAAGAACGAAATACTTGATGAGGAAAGAGTTTCTTTATTTGGTACGAATGTACCAAAAACCATACTGTTTGTGGCTTGAATGTTCAGTAAATGATACTAAGAAGCACTTTGCCACTTGTCTTGAAATTATTTTATTGTCTTTGGGTTTTAGAGTTAGGAGTAGCTACCACATGATTTTAGAATACCATGAATTTGATTTAGATTTTGATACTAGTGATAGAGAGAGAGAGAAAACTAAAAACTATTAATTAACTAAACTGGAAATTTACATACATGTTGATTGCTTTAAAATTTACATATTAAAGATTTATATTGTACAATTGAATTTAGAAGATTTTGACTTAATTTTCATATATAAAATTGAATTTAAGGAAATTATTAACTATAGGATCCAACATACTCCCCCCGGCTGGGAAGAGATGACCAGAAAACAAAAAAAAAAAAAAAAAGAGTTCCAACAGTATAGATGCTGGACCCAATTGATTCCGACTATGTAGCTAAGATTACAATTCTCATTGTTTGAAAGGTAATGGAATCAGCTTTGTAATGGGTCTCTTGAAGACTCCTTTTGAAGTCTTTATCTGGACTACCCGGACATTCTTGTCCTCTCCTGGAAATATCTCCTGAATCCTAGCCAAAGGCCAGCGAAGTGGAGATATTTGAGCCTCTTTGAGGTAGACTAGTTGACCTATTTGGATATTGTCTTGTTTGATTCGCCATTTACCACGGCCTTGGAGATATTCCTTGGACCATCTTGACCAGAATGAGTTTTTTTAGTTTTTGAATCAGCTTCCATCTTTGAGTATCCGATTGAGGTGAATCTTGGATGAGATTTTCAGATTCGTTGGCCAGTTCTCTTTCGGGAACTGCTGGATTATCAGACTCTGCGGCTGCTAGTCGGATTCAATAGGATCTTCCCAAGTTTTTGATTCAGCTTTTATGCATGAGTCTTGTTCTGTCGATTCCTCTAAATGTTCTTTGGAGAGTTGTCGACTTTCTGCCGCCTTCTCAGAATCTTCCGGATTGACTGCCTTTTCTAAAGCTTCGGGTCTTAAGACTTCTTTCTTCAAGATTTCTGGCCATTCTATATATGCCGATGAACTGTAATTTTCATCGTCGTCTTCAGATTCCTTGACGTCTTCTAAGCATAGAGAATCGATGGGTTTCCAGCGGGATAATTTAGCCTTTTCACCGCTCTGTAGATAATCCTTTGTTGATGTATCCACAATTTCAACAGATACAGCTTTCTCTTTGCTTGCCGATTCATTAGCTTCTGTAGAAAATATTGATTATACCACTGGTAGCCTCTTTAGGTCGATTAAGATCAGCTTCAACTACATTGAGGTGAGCTGAGTCATCATGGCACAGTTCTTTCTTATCCAGAGCTTCTGCACTGACCATTGGTTCTTTCGAATCTTTGCCTTCCGATTTGTCAATACCGAAACTTCGGAGATTTCAATCTTTGGAGTCCCGATATCTTTGTTAGACTCTTCGTCTTCAATGACAAAAGTGGTTTCTAAAATTGAAGAATCTTCTTGATTCTCATCAATAGCCTCAGGAATGTCGGCATTCTCAGTTAAGAGATTTTTGATAAGTGATTCCTGGCGTGGGGGTTTTGGTTGTAAGAGAGGGAAGTTTTGATTTTCATTTAAATAGGAATACTTGAGTCTACCTCCAACTCTTAGAAGTCCTTGAGTGTCTAAAAAGGGATTTAGAGAAGTTAGCTTGTTGGACAGAGGTAGTTGTTTGTTTGACTTCAGTAATTTTATTTCCGTGCAGAATTCAACTTGCTGGATTGATTTGACTAAGACTTGAATTGCCTTTGTTAATTCTCTTGTTGTCAAAGGTCCTTTCTGACGAATTGGATCAAAGAGGAGGCAATTGTAGTAGAATCTCCAACACCAAGCTGTTATTCGGATCAATTTGGTAATTGTGGAATACCTTTCAATGAATTCTAGATTTAACATAGTTTCTGAATTTTGAATTAAGGTTGTTTGATCCAACACTTGATCTTCACCGACTTCTTCTTGAATGATATTGAGGTTTACTTGGGTTGGTGAAGAAGGAATATATCGATCATTATTTCCTTGAAGCCAAATAGGACCCCGCCACCAAATTCTATGATTAACCAAGTCTTGAGGCATGATTCCTCTGGATGCGCAATCAGCTGGATTATCTTGACTGGATACATGGAACCAATCAGTCTTACACTCAGCTTGAGGGGACCCAGGCCTGTAACCAGGAGATTCCTCAACCCCATCTGACCTCACAGGAGCGGACGATGACAAAGTGGATTCTGAGATTATGGAGCCAGACAGGACTCTTGAGGGGCAGTTTTTCATTTGCCTCCAGGACTGATGAAACACTTTCCTGGTTGGGTGAGGAAGGTTTCTGAGAGGCATCTTCAGATTCTTCTATAGAGGAGCATGAAAAATTGGAGTTCTGAGACATCTGTGGCTCTGTATAATCCCCAGAACATCGGCAACTCTCTGAACCTCTGGTGGGAGATGTAGGGGATTTGGGCCCACTTTGGGCCTTGAAATCTTCAACAGAAGCCGATGAGAGAGTGTAACTCTGCTCTGGGCTCATCGGGTAGGATGGCAGATTATCAACTCGGTTCTGGCTCTCTTCCGAGTGGGGGGAAATAACATCTGGTTAGAAAATGATAAGTGGGCAGTTGGAATCGGGTGGCTGAACCACTTTGGTCCATGTGGGGCTTTCCTCCTTCTTCTGAAGAACAGGAGTGGTCTCCTGCAGATGAGCAGTGTTACTGGGATACAAGGCCTGGGGATCTTCCACTGGTGGCCATGTTCCAGACTGAGTAGTGGATGTGCTCTGGGTGACCTCTTCCTGATTGGGGAAGGTGACTGGGGCTTCACAGATGATGGTATGGCAGCTGTCCTCAGGATCCATCTCACCACAGATGGTGGTGGATACGGAGGAGGAGCAGCTCTGAGGACTCCGGAGAAACCCAGCTACTTTGGTCTGCCAGGCTCCTTCTTCCTTATTCAAACCAAGAGGATCAGACTCTTGGTCCGGGATTGGAGACCTTTGGCTGTATTCTCGTGCAAAGTTGGCCTCTGTAGAGTCTTCTTCTATAGGAATTGGAATCTGCTTGGAGCACCCAGGGCTTGATGGCATTTCGACCAAAGGGGACATGGCCTCTTTCAGGCTGTGAACTGATACTTGTAAGGGGGTTGGAGAGTTGTGTTTGGAGTTCTGTAGGCTCAAAGTTAGAGACGGTGACCCTTGAACAGAGTCTGGTAGACTTGGAGAGGTCTGAATGGACCCCGGCAGACTTGGAAAGTTCTGAGTGAACTCCTTTAGACTTGGAGAGTTCTGAATGGACTCTTGTAGACTTGGAGATGGGGCATTCTTTATACCCAACTGGGCCTTAGAAATTGGGACATCTTCAAGTTCCCAGAATTTTCTTATGCTGGAATCAAGTTCAGTGGTACAGTGATTGATTACCGAAGTATTCGACTTAATATTTGAATGGATTCTCCCAGAAACAAGCCAACCTAACTTGGTATTAAGTGCTATCGTATGGTGCTTTAAATCTGTTTTATGACCTATAATGAATTATACAAAGGTATCTGCACCCAAAATTAGGTCTATGGGCTTGGTGACATAGATTCTGGGTCTGCCAAGAGCAAATTTTCTAATGAGGAAAGTCTGCTGACTGAATTTGGAAGTTTGGAAGGTCTGCAGTTACCCTCCCAACCACAAATGCTCTGGCAGAAAATAATTGATCATTATGATGTGGGGTGAACTCTATTTCAACCTGCGATGTTGTCCTGTTGACAACAATGTCACCTACACCTTTTAGTGTATAAGAATTTTTCATTTTTTCAAGTCCCAACTTGTGGCAACATTGTTCTGAAATTAGGCATCTTTGGGACCCATTGTCCACTAATGCTCTACATAGCACAAATGAGCCTCCTTCGCCTTGACTTTAATAAGGGCTGTTGACAGTAGAATATTTGTTTCCGTTTCCAAAGGCATCACATTACAGATGGTATTTGTTGAAATCAACATCTCTTGAGAGGTTGTTGGTTGTGGAATGGATGGTTCAGAGTTGTATTCATGCAGAAGAGTATGATGGTTCTGCTTGCAGTTTTTACATCTTGATGTGATGAGACATTTGGATATCTCATGATTTGCTCTAAGGCAATTTTGACAAAGTTTATGTTTTTTAACTAATTCCCATTTTTTAGGCAAGGGAAGATTTATGAATCTCTGGCAGTCATTTAGTTTATGAATTTGATGACATAAAATACAATTTTGACCTTTGTTGACATAAAGGCCGTGAGCCATCATATTTTTGCTAGAGGTTTTTTGTTCCTGGAACAAAGGAATTCTCATACCTTGCAGGCTTCTAGCATGTTTTTCTAAAAAATTCACAAAGTTTTCAAATGTTGGATATTCTTCATTTTGAAGGGTTAATTCCCATTCTTTCCTGAGGGCTTCACCGATTCTTTTTTAAAAAAAAAAAGATCAGGATTAGATCTGTTAATGTGTTTTTCTCAAGTCCTAGCACTGAGAGATTTCTAATGCCTTCATTGCAAACATCAAGGATTTCATAGAGAGAACCAGCCGAAATAGATTTTAATGGCCTTATGGAGAATATTTTGTTGATTTGTGAAAAAGCCAATTCTCTTCTGTTATTAAATCTATTGCATAAGGTATCCCATGCTTGCTGGTAGTTTTTGTCAGAAATGGGAAAACCCCGAATCAACTTTTCCGCAGGACCCTTAACAGATGCATTTAGATATTGAAATTTTTGTATTTCCGTTAGTGTTTGATTTGAATTAATGGTGGAGTTAAATATTTCTCTAAAACTAAGCCAATTGGCTGAATCACCATTGAAAATGGGTAAATTTATCTTAGGTAAATTGACATTGGATTCGGGCAGTTGTTTATCACTATGAGTATTTTCTTTGGTTTCAATCAAAGATAAAGCTTCTTCAATAGACACCAACATATTAAAAAATATCATCTTTAGCTTTTGAATAATCCTCATATTGTGTCTCATCTAACTCTGATTCTAATAATGTGTTGATAACTTGATTTAGGCTAATTTTCCTTTCATTAACTTCTTGTTGGAATAGCTTTAATCTATGTATGTTTTTGGATTCTACAATAGCTTTATTCTTTGATTCCAGATCCTTTATTTCCTGAATAATAAAGTTGAATTTGTGCCGAATTTTAACTTCAGATTTGGGCATGACTTTATTTTAAGAATTTTAAGTTTTCAAATGGCTTACCTTAATTTTTAAAGTATCCGGCTCGATGAGGGACCATACTGTAAATACACTCTTTCCTCATCAAGTATTTCGTTCTTAAAACAATTAAGTGGACATTCAAAATGGCCGAGCATGTCGGCATAAGTGAGAGACATGAGTACCAACATAAAGCCACAAAAAAATCAAAATTCGAATATACGTAACCCGCGAAAATTCAAAATTCGCGATACTTTTTGAACACACCTCGTATAGAGTTGAATCTGGAAAAACTTTAGGCAAATTTTCAGGTTTCTTTCTCGAATATCTTTAAAGTTATTAACAAATTTTCGCTATTTGACTCGCAACCAGCGCCTCACTGCGGTAACTTCGAGAAGTAAAATTGAGGAAGGATGGACCACGTGGGGCGACAGGGGATTGGTGGAGCGGGACCGACCTTGAGTGACGTAATGATGGCGTAGGGGCAAGAAATCACTTGATATGATTTTATGTATATATCAAATTTAAAATATATTCATTTAAAAAATCAAAATAATACAAATATCAAATATCGTTGCATTTTTATTTTTATATTTTAAAAACACACAAAGTTTGGAGCGGGACGTTTCACAAGAGAGACATCCACGGCGCCAATTTATAATTGTAACGAATAGTATTTGAATTAAACATTTAATCGGGTAAAACCCGGGCGTTGCTCGGGACATTCGGCTAGTACTTGATATAACTGATAACCAAACACCAAAAAAGCATGAACAGATGCATTGAACTACCAGAAAACATCGAAACAATATGGATAAATACTATCCCATAGATGTAGGCAGTCTTCTATATACACTGCGTGACATTGAAAATGGAACACCAAGAAATAGTGGCCAGAAAGTGATGAAACTCGGCAGACAGAGAGAGACAGGGACGAACAATAAGTGATCTTTATTTCAAAATGATAGTCATAATACAGAGCGAGAACGGCGTCGGCTTAGTAGCAAGTAGGACCACCGCAGACAGCGATGCACGCAGCAACACGTCTATGTAGAGAGTCAATCAGAGTACGGATGGCGTCCTGAGGGATGGCTCTCCATTCCCTCTCAACCATTTGCCACAGTTCGTCTTCTGAACGCGGCTGTGGCAAGGCATGCAAACGGCGTCCAATGATGTCCCAGACGTGCTCGATTGGTGAGAGATCAGGAGAATACGGTGGCCAGGGAAGCATCTGTACATCTTGCAGAGCTTGTTGGCTAATGCGAGCAGTGTGCGGTCGGGCGTTATCCTGCTGATAAAGGGCATTGGGTACCCCCTGAAGGTAGGGGAGTGTCACCGGGCGCAGCACATCATCATCGTATCGTTGGGCCGTCATAGTGCCCTGAATACGAAGTAAAGGTGACCTGGAATCATACGCGATCGCGCCCCAAACCATGATTCCACGTTGTCGCACGGTGGGGCGTTCCACAATTGCTGCCGGATTGGACCTTTCTCCACGTCGACGCCACACGCGTACACGGCGACTATCACTGGACAAGCAGAAACGCGACTCATCTGAGAACACGACTCTGTGCCATTCCGTCATCCACGTCGATCTAGCCCGGCACCATTCCAAACGTTGGCGCCTATTCGGTGGGGTCAATGGCAGTCTTCTTAGCGGACGGCATGAGTGCAAGCCATTAGCAACCAATCGACGGGAAATGGTTCTGGTCGAGATGGAATGATCTAGGGTGTCTTGCACATGTTGCAGGATGGCGGTACACAAGTGGCTTGTGGGGCCGCCACTGCTTGTCGAAGGATACGCCGATCCACACGTGCTGACGTCACTCTGGTTGCACCGGCATTCCTATAAATTGCCACATTTCCTTGTTCCAACCATCTTCTCCACAGTCGTGCACCGTGGACGCACCAAGGTGTGTATCAGCTGTGATTTGACGTATGGACCAACCTGCCCTTTTCAGTCCGATCACCATGCCCCTCGTAAAAGCGTCTGTCTGCTTGAACTGCCTCCGTTTACGATGACCTGGCATTCTCTGTTATTACACGTGTCTTTTGACACAAGAACAAAATTTCTACAATGATTTTCCCTGAAGAAATAACGACACGAATACTGTCCTTTCTGCAAGTTCCTTCCCTTATATCTTACTTCATGTGCGCACGAGAGCTGCGCATTTTACATCATTTGCATAACTCGGTTAGGCGCGTCTACCCTGAAATTTGCATAATTTTCTGGCCACTATTTCTTGGTGTTCCATTTTCAATGTCACGCAGTGTATAACACAATAGTTCACGAATTATAAAATTTAATTTGAAGACTCGAGATATCATTCAACCAGCACGTATTATCCACCATGCACGTATATTTTCAAAAAGTTGATTTTCAAATAATGTAATATATTTCTCTTAATAAACATAAGTATTTAAAAATGTAAATAATAATTTGCATAAAATAGTATATATTATACATTTGTTATATAACGTGATACTCCTGTTGAAAGACTGACAAAACTGAAAGTTTGAAAATAAAAAGTTGCACAAGAAACTTAGCCCTGGGAGCTTTATTTAATTATATATTTATACATACTATACTGCAAAAGGTTAGTGATACCCGAAATCTTTAGAAGAATATAAAATAAAACAACAAACTCTTCCTCGGAAGCAGTTTTGTTTATTAATAACAAGTTAATACAATTCAGCATATTAATAGAAATATATTTTCCAAATTGTCAGGGCATAGATATATCACGGACTAACTGACAGTGTATTGGATGGATGAAGGAGTAAGATATTCTGTAGAGGCTGTGTGGGGCCCATGGGGTCCATCACCAAAGAGTCCCATGGACTTTAATGTTGGCATGGCCCTGCTAGGTCCAGCTATCGAGGCCACAGTGGGGGCGGACGGCTGGAACAGAAGCCTCTTGTTGAGACGACACCCATCTTGGTTGCTGCTTGGCTTATTAGCTGTTGGAGCAGCGCATGTTGTACCCCACTATGTGATCATCAACATTTGTTGGGAATATCTTTTACCTTTTCTACCAAAAATAGACACTTAGGCCAGTTAGAGTTTTTTTTTATTTTCATATGTCTACGAAGACAAAATATTTTTGTCGAAACGTTGAGAAAATAAAAAAAAAACTCTAACTGGCCGAAATGTCTATTTTTCATAGAAATATGAATGCCGGCCAGACAACCTCTACCATTTACCTTGTTGTTCCAGATATCTTGTTTGGAAGCCTGACTACGATAAACTATGATGTGCTTGCTGGGAATGTCTCAGTGTTGTCTGTAGACCTGGGTGTCGAGTCGTGAACCAGGATGGTTACAAATATCTTGTTTGGAAGTCTGACTATGATAAACGAGATATTGAATGAAGCACTGTTGTACTTGGTGCTTGCTGGGAATGTCTCAGTGTTGTCTGTAGACCTGGGTGTCCAGTCGTGAACCAGGATGGTTACAAATATCTTGTTTGGAAGTCTGACTATGATAAACGAGATATTGAATGAAGCACTGTTGTACTTGGTGCTTGCTGGGAATGTCTCAGTGTTGTCTGTAGACCTGGGTGTCCAGTCGTGAACCAGGATGGTTACAAATATCTTGTTTGGAAGTCTGACTATGATAAACGAGATATTGAATGAAGCACTGTTGTACTTGGTGCTTGCTGGGAATGTCTCAGTGTTGTCTGTAGACCTGGGTGTCCAGTCGTGAACCAGGATGGTTACAAATATCTTGTTTGGAAGTCTGACTATGATAAACGAGATATTGAATGAAGCACTGTTGTACTTGGTGCTTGCTGGGAATGTCTCAGTGTTGTCTGTAGACCTGGGTGTCCAGTCGTGAACCAGGATGGTTACAAATATCTTGTTTGGAAGTCTGACTATGATAAACGAGATATTGAATGAAGCACTGTTGTACTTGGTGCTTGCTGGGAATGTCTCAGTGTTGTCTGTAGACCTGGGTGTCCAGTCGTGAACCAGGATGGTTACAAATATCTTGTTTGGAAGTCTGACTATGATAAACGAGATATTGAATGAAGCACTGTTGTACTTGGTGCTTGCTGGGAATGTCTCAGTGTTGTCTGTAGACCTGGGTGTCCAGTCGTGAACCAGGATGGTTACAGAGATCTTGTTTGGAAGTCTGACTATGATAAACGAGAATTGAATGAAGCACTGTTGTACTTGGTGCTTGCTGGGAATGTCTCAGTGTTGTCTGTAGACCTGGGTGTCCAGTCGTGAACCAGGATGGTTACAAATATCTTGTTTAGGAAGTCTGACTATGATAAAACGAGATATTGAATGAAGCACTGTTGTACTTGGTGCTTCGCTGGGAATGTCTCAGTGTTGTCTGTAGACCTGGGTGTCCAGTCGTGAACCAGGATGGTTACAAATATCTTTTTGGAAGTCCTGACTATGATAAACGAGATATTGAATGAAGCACTGTTGTACTTGGTGCATTGCTGGGAATGTCTCAGTGTTGTCTGTAGACCTGGGTGTCCAGTCGTGAACCAGGATGGTTACAAATATCTTGTTTGGAAGTCTGACTATGATAAACGAGATATGAATGAAGCACTGTTGTACTTGGTGCTTGCTGGGAATGTCTCAGTGTTTGTCTGTAGACCTGAGTGTCCAGTCGTGAAACCAGGATGGTTACAAATATCTTGTTTGGAAGTCTGACTATGATAAACGAGATGTTGAATGAAGCACTGTTGTACTTGGTGCTTGCTGGGAATGTCTCAGTGTTGTCTGTAGACCTGAGTGTCCAGTCGTGAACCAGGATGGTTACAAATATCTTGTTTGGAAGTCTGACTATGATAAACGAGATATTGAATGAAGCACTGTTGTACTTGGTGCTTGCTGGGAATGTCTCAGTGTTGTCTGTAGACCTGGGTGTCCAGTCGTGAACCAGGATGGTTACAAATATCTTGTTTGGAAGTCTGACTATGATAAACGAGATATTGAATGAAGCACTGTTGTACTTGGTGCTTGCTGGGAATGTCTCAGTGTTGTCTGTAGACCTGGGTGTCCAGTCGTGAACCAGGATGGTTACAGAGATCTTGTTTGGAAGTCTGACTATGATAAACGAGATATTGAATGAAGCACTGTTGTACTTGGTGCTTGCTGGGAATGTCTCAGTGTTGTCTGTAGACCTGGGTGTCCAGTCGTGAACCAGGATGGTTACAAATATCTTGTTTGGAAGTCTGACTATGATAAACGAGATATTGAATGAAGCACTGTTGTACTTGGTGCTTGCTGGGAATGTCTCAGTGTTGTCTGTAGACCTGGGTGTCCAGTCGTGAACCAGGATGGTTACAGAGATCTTGTTTGGAAGTCTGACTATGATAAACGAGATATTGAATGAAGCACTGTTGTACTTGGTGCTTGCTGGGAATGTCTCAGTGTTGTCTGTAGACCTGGGTGTCCAGTCGTGAACCAGGATGGTTACAAATATCTTGTTTGGAAGTCTGACTATGATAAACGAGATATTGAATGAAGCACTGTTGTACTTGGTGCTTGCTGGGAATGTCTCAGTGTTGTCTGTAGACCTGGGTGTCCAGTCGTGAACCAGGATGGTTACAAATATCTTGTTTGGAAGTCTGACTATGATAAACGAGATATTGAATGAAGCACTGTTGTACTTGGTGCTTGCTGGGAATGTCTCAGTGTTGTCTGTAGACCTGGGTGTCCAGTCGTGAACCAGGATGGTTACAGAGATCTTGTTTGGAAGTCTGACTATGATAAACGAGATATTGAATGAAGCACTGTTGTACTTAGTGCTTGCTGGGAATGTCTCAGTGTTGTCTGTAGACCTGGGTGTCCAGTCGTGAACCAGGATGGTTACAAATATCTTGTTTGGAAGTCTGACTATGATAAACGAGATATTGAATGAAGCACTGTTGTACTTGGTGCTTGCTGGGAATGTCTCAGTGTTGTCTGTAGACCTGGGTGTCCAGTCGTGAACCAGGATGGTTACAAATATCTTGTTTGGAAGTCTGACTATGATAAACGAGATATTGAATGAAGCACTGTTGTACTTGGTGCTTGCTGGGAATGTCTCAGTGTTGTCTGTAGACCTGGGTGTCCAGTCGTGAACCAGGATGGTTACAAATATCTTGTTTGGAAGTCTGACTATGATAAACGAGATATTGAATGAAGCACTGTTGTACTTGGTGCTTGCTGGGAATGTCTCAGTGTTGTCTGTAGACCTGGGTGTCCAGTCGTGAACCAGGATGGTTACAAATATCTTGTTTGGAAGTCTGACTATGATAAACGAGATATTGAATGAAGCACTGTTGTACTTGGTGCTTGCTGGGAATGTCTCAGTGTTGTCTGTAGACCTGGGTGTCCAGTCGTGAACCAGGATGGTTACAAATATCTTGTTTGGAAGTCTGACTATGATAAACGAGATATTGAATGAAGCACTGTTGTACTTGGTGCTTGCTGGGAATGTCTCAGTGTTGTCTGTAGACCTGGGTGTCCAGTCGTGAACCAGGATGGTTACAAATATCTTGTTTGGAAGTCTGACTATGATAAACGAGATATTGAATGAAGCACTGTTGTACTTGGTGCTTGCTGGGAATGTCTCAGTGTTGTCTGTAGACCTGAGTGTCCAGTCGTGAACCAGGATGGTTACAAATATCTTGTTTGGAAGTCTGACTATGATAAACGAGATGTTGAATGAAGCACTGTTGTACTTGGTGCTTGCTGGGAATGTCTCAGTGTTGTCTGTAGACCTGAGTGTCCAGTCGTGAACCAGGATGGTTACAAATATCTTGTTTGGAAGTCTGACTATGATAAACGAGATGTTGAATGAAGCACTGTTGTACTTGGTGCTTGCTGGGAATGTCTCAGTGTTGTCTGTAGACCTGAGTGTCCAGTCGTGAACCAGGATGGTTACAAAGATATTGTTTGGAAGTCTGACTATGATAAACGAGATGTTGAATGAAGCACTGTTGTACTTGGTGCTTGCTGGGAATGTCTCAGTGTTGTCTGTAGACCTGGGTGTCCAGTCGTGAACCAGGATGGTTACAAAGATATTGTTTGGAAGTCTGACTATGATAAACGAGATGTTGAATGAAGCACTGTTGTACTTGGTGCTTGCTGGGAATGTCTCAGTGTTGTCTGTAGACCTGGGTGTCCAGTCGTGAACCAGGATGGTTACAGAGATCTTGTTTGGAAGCCTGACTATGATAAACGAGATATTGAATGAAGAGAAGTATTGTTGTACTTGGTGCATGCTGGAAATGTCCTATATATGTGAAACCATATATTTTAATGTGAAGAAATAGTACAAATGTGACATTGTACTGGGATAAAGTGCATAAATTAATAAAAAGGCATCTCCTTATCGTACAAATGAAAGTTGCTGATGGCTTGCGCCATCTATTGGAATAAATATAAGCAAATCTTCGATTTTTAATTATTCCAGAATTGGCCAAATACCCATTCTTGATTAATAATAATAATAATAATAAACTAACCACGTACGCGTTTCGGGCTGTTGGCCCTCGTCAGCGTGGTGCAAGTTATACTTTATATTGAGAAATTTAAGCTATTTTTGACTTTATTAAAACAATTTTCTACTACCCTCACTGCGATGATAAAATAATGGGAAAGTCTGCCTCATCAGTGGTGAACCCTCCCAGCGGTTTTGCCAGTTTAAGCTATCATACCGCAGTAATATTGCATTTTCGGTTTTCCTTTTATACTGATATTGAAGATAGACTCTTTAAATGGGTATTTTAAATGAACTATGGACATAAGCTTTGAGGACAGTAGAGAAATACATATAATGATAAATATATAATATTGTCACATGAAAAATTTGGAAAGACAAATTTCGGGATGACACCGGCAAGAACAAATTATGAATGTAAAAAAAATGTGAAAAAGGTCAAGTGTTGATATTAAAGACAAAAGAGACATATCCTGACCAGGCTCATCCATCTAGAAATGCACATGTGAACCTGGTCAGGATATGCCTCTTTTGTTTTTAAATTATGAATGTTTAAAAAAAAAAGGCAATGAGGGAAGTTTACAGAGTAGCAAAATATAAACATAAAAAATGATACTCTGTTAATAAAATAATTAATATTTAGCTACAATATGCTTCTTTCGAGCATTGCTCTTTCCCAAATTGTAAGTTAAAGATTTTAAGACATAATAGGCACGCTAATGCATCATTTTAATACTTTATATTGCAATAGTTATCCTTAGTGATCCTGTAGAATTATATTGACAAATATTTGCACTTTTATCTTATCTCAGCTTTTAGTGGGAAGAATGTTGTTTTCGTTTGTTAGTGAACCAATCTCTCCCGCCTTCTCATTGGACGAATGTGGCCATGTCTGTATATAAGTGGGTGCTATGGTATTGTGATCAGTTCACCCCCGGATGTCATCCAGAGAAGATCTCTTCTCTGTGCTTCCTTGAAGACCCTGGCTCTACTGCTAACCACTGGCTCTACTGCTATCTACTGGCTATACTGCTAAATACTGGACCTGCTGCCAACTACAGGCTCTACTGCTAACTACTGGCTCAACTACCATACCACCGGCTCACTGAAGATCTGAAACCTACTGCACACATCCCCTGGCTCTATGAACTCCTGAAAGAAAAAAAAAAAAAACTGAAAACGAAGCTCTCCCGGACGGCCGAAATCGCCAATATTAACTCACTTTAACAAATAGCTGCTCTCCAGAGCGGCCACCAGCACCCCTCTCCACCAAAATGGGAAAAGGAAAAAAACAGAAAGTACAATACCACTGTAACTCAAGTTTCACCTGAACCAATTCAAAATGCTTCATTCCCAGCAGAACCACCCATAAGGACTGAACCTGAAGAAACCAACACGGACTCCTGTGGTGGCAGCTACCAACCCACTTCCCCTTCCTACTCCCCAACGTATAACCCCGAAACCTACAAGCCTAAATACGCCTACAATACCTCTTACAATAGCGTTCCATCGCCAAACTACTATGGCTCCTCACCAAATTACAGCACCGCTCTCTACCAAGAACCTGAAGGACTCCAAATTACACCGGAGACAATTGAGGTTATTGACAACGCCACTGGGGCCCTATACAACAGCTTCTCCCATCCTGACCTGCACGCCACCATCGTCAGGCTTCTCCAGAATCGCCGTGCCTGCATCCTGGGACTTTCAAAAGAACTGAAAGCCATGACTGCCGAACGCGACCAACTCTTGGAGAAGCTTACATCCCTCGAGGCCTCTACTGCCCGCCCTCCAACCATCACTGCTTCCACCCAAACCCCCAAACCGATACTCCCAAGGGCCACCCTCTCTACACAAACCATCCCCAAAACAGCGACACCTAAACCAACCACCAAGCCTTCTACCAATCTCAAACCCTCTTCCTCCACCAACAAGAAGACTCAGGACCACCTGCGAGCTTCCGCATCCCATGTTGTCATTGAAGCAACCGACCCAAATACCAACCCAAGGGAAATCCTCAAGACCATCCGCGCCACCCACAAAATCCCCGAGAACACAGTCTGGGCTTCACTTAGGACCAGGGGGAAAATTAGTCCTGCACTCTGCCAACCCAGAAATTTTACCCGACCTCAGCTCCGCCCTGTCCCAAAAAACTTGCTGACAACCTAAAGATCCGTGAAACTCGGGAACTCCTCCCCAGGGTCTGCATCTTCAGAGTCGACAGTGAAACATCTGACCCTTCAATCATAGAATCCGTCAAAGCCATCCCCGGCATCGCAGCCATCCAAGGTGACAAGATCATCAGAGTGGCTCACCGTTCAACACCAAGATCTGGAACAAGCACCGTGTTTTTGGAACTTGACCCGGCCTCCTTCAAGGCTCTAGGCCAAAAAGGAAGACTCATCATAGAAGGCGTCATCCACCACTTCGAAGAATCCATCCGAATCAGAAGATGCTTCCGATGCTGCGGCTTTGGACACAACTCAAACAGATGCACCTCTGCTGAACCCATCTGCTACCATTGTAGCAAACATGGACACGAAGGCAACTCCTGCCCCACCAAATCCTCCCCTGGTACAGCAAGATGCACCCACTGCCACCCCAGAGGAATCCCAGCCAACCACGAAGCCCGCTCCTCTGCCTGTCCCACTGCTAGACTTCATGCATTGAAGTTCTAGAACTACAAATCTCGGCTACCATACTCCAAAAAACAAATCCCTGGGCGAAAATCTGACCTAATAAACGACTACACAGAGCTACACCGGCTCCACTTCACCTACGCCTTGGCGTCCACCAACACGGCTTGTGTTTTAGATACAGTGTGCCCGGAAAAGTCTCCACTGAGACTTGTGCGGGCGAAGGCAAGATTAAATTCCTATGGTATTGTGACGAGGAGGAATGTGGTGGATTATCGTGTGGAGACACTTAAAGTGTTCTCTGCGTGCTTTATCCGTGTCTGGTGATCTCCTCGCATACCTGTGTGACCCCGGTCCGAATTCTACCAACGCTACAATAAAGGATAAGTACTGTTTAAGTAACTTTTGTCAATCCAATGTTTCAAGCTCTATTTTACTTGATCTCAATCATATCTCAATAAAACTTATATTTAATGATAACTACAATATTTTTTCTTCACAAGATGCAACCATTTACTCAATAATCTACTTCTTCACTGTGTTCAGAATTCTTTATGATCTGGAGGTATATTAAAATTGAACACGGCGTTTTATGGTTTCCACAAGTCCATATCTCAGAAGAAGGCTAAGTGACACTCACTCCTCACTTTCTTACTGCTACTCTTTTTGTGTTGTTTTTCTTGCTTCCCTCTTTCTCTTTCTTGTTTTTTTTTCTTTTTCTTCTGTATATATCGTTGTTTCCTTTCTCTCACTGCTTTGTTCTTATGCATACCTCCGGTGAATCCTGTATAGGGTCAGTGACCCTAAATAAAGGCTTGTTGTTGTTGTTGTATATTAAAATTGAACAAAAAATTGAAATCAAATATAGAAATTAAAATTAATCGATCGTCGACCACCCAGAAATCTGATATTTTGTTAACTTGCATTGTCATCGGGTTTGAGCAAATGTACAAATTTTCATACTTCTAGGTGCTCTGTAAATATATTTTTTAAAAAAATTGATTACACACACAGGATTTGTGTGGACAGACAATAACAGACAGAGAAGCAAGTTAAATAAAATATTTTTAAAAGAGAATGAGTTTGTCAGTCTGATTTGTCGTTAATAAGTTGATAATTGTTTAGATAAAAATAAATTACTTTTTTTATCCTCAAATTTGACTTCCATCAATTTTCTACGTGACAAATATAAATTTCCTTACAGTTCATTGAATTAAAAATAAAGAAAGCATATCCTGACCAAGAGCACATGTGCTTTACAGAAGGCAGAGCGCCATCTGGTAGAACAGAAATCAACTAAACATTGATTTAGCCTGTTCCCTGATATTTGGCCAACCCAATTTCTTGATAAATCAAGAAAAGCCATCCACGAATGCGTTTCGCGCTGTTGGCGCTTGTTAGCGTGGAGTAAGCTGTACCACTGCGACCAAAAAGAATTTCATTGAATAAATTAAATTTCTAATTTTTGCAAACGCGAAAAAATAGTTTCTACACAATTAGCAATAAGCTTTTAAAGAAGAAGAATAATGATCTCTAATACAACTGACATTTCTTTGATATAAGACAATAAATTCCGTTTGAATACATCACAGAATTGCAAGCAGTAGATTGGTTAACTAATTTGTTTGAGGATGCGAAATTTGTAATAAATAATCACAGAGTGTTTGTGGCAGTTTTTTTAATGCAAAAATTGAAAACTAATTAGGTATATAATCAGTATGTATTTGATAATTAACGTCTATAATTTGCTCTTAATATAATTTGTACATTTTTCCACAACCATGTAAGAAGCTATTAAACTTTTTAAGGATTTTTTTAAAAGGTAGATTATAGCCAACTTTTTACTTCATGAACATATCTTAATTTTAAACAAGATAATTTATAATGTTAGATACTGATTTTTTTTTTAAAGTTGAATTCTGTCTTATCAAAGCAATATTTTGCATTTTAAAGTGAGATTATACATTTTTGAAGCTAGATGTTGTCTTTTAATGGTCGTTATTCGACTCCACCTACCTACCTAACCCGCGGGATACGTTTGTTCGGCGGTGCAGAGAGGATTAGCATGGCCCCTGTATTACTTGTTAAGCGGTACAACTACTACAATAGGAAGGATACAAAGAAGATTAGCATGGTCTCTGTGCTACTTGTTCAGCGGTACAACTAATACAATAGGAAGGATACAGAGAAGATTAGCATCGCCCCTGTGATACCAGTTCGGCGGTACAACTACTACAATAGGAACGATACAGAGAAGATTAGCATGGCCTCTGTGTTACTTGTTCGGCGGTACAACTACTACAATAGGAACGATACAGAGAAGATTAGCATGGCCTCTGTGTTACTTGTTCAGCGGTACAACTACTACAATAGGAACGATACAGAGATTAGCATGGCCTCTTTGATACCAGTTCGGCGGTACAACTACTACAATAGGAAGGATACACAGAGAAGATTATCATGGCCTCTGTGTTATTTGTTCAGCGGTACAACTACTACAATAGGAACGATACACAGAGATTAGCATGGCCTCTTTAATACCAGTTCGGCGGTTCAACTACTACAATAGGAAGGATACAGAGAAGATTAGCATGGCCTCTGTGTTACTTGTTCAGCGGTACAACTACTACAATAGGAACGATACAGAGAAGATTAGCATGGCCTCTGGGTTACTTGTTCAGCGGTACAACTACTACAATAGGAACGATACACACAGAGATTAGCATGGCCTCTTTGATACCAGTTCGGCGGTTCAACTACTACAATAGGAAGGATACAGAGAAGATTAGCATGGCCTCTGTGTTACTTGTTCAGCGGTACAACTACTACAATAGGAACGATACAGAGAAGATTAGCATGGCCTCTGTGTTACTTGTTCAGCGGTACAACTACTACAATAGGAACGATACAGAGAAGATTAGCATGGCCTCTGTGTTACTTGTTCAGCGGTACAACTACTACAATAGGAACGATACAGAGAAGATTAGCATGGTCCCTGTTATACCAGTTCGGCGGTACAACTACTACAATAGGAACGATACACACAGAGATTAGCATGGCCTCTTTGATACCAGTTCGGCGGTACAACTACTACAATAGGAAGGATACAGAGAAGATTATCATGGCCTCTGTGTTATTTGTTCAACGGTACAACTACTACAATAGGAACGATACACAGAGAAGATTAGCATGTCCTCTGTGTTACTTTATCGGCGGTACAACTATTACAATAGGAAGGATACAGAGAAGATTAGCATGGTCCCTGTTATACCAGTTCGGCGGTACAACTACTACAATAGGAATGATACAGAGACGATTAGCATGGCCTCTGTGCAAGGATTGACACCTAACATCTTGAAGCATTCTTAACCAACGTTATGTGACGCAGCCCCCACTCTGCTCAGCCCTCTACCCACCACTACCTTACTGGTCAAGGAAGGCCAACGCAATGTACGGCTCCGCTGCGGGCCTGTCGGAGGAAACCCCCGCCCTGGGCTGGTATGGTACCGGCACGGCGAGCCGATCCCTAGCACGGACCCGCATCTACGTATGGCCAAACAAACTCTCTACCTGCGGCCTGTCGAACCACAGGACGGCGGCATCTACGCCTGCCACGTCTTCAACCGCTTCGGAGAGTTGTGGATCAACTTCACACTGGAAGTTCAGCCATCAGGTCGGTAACCTCTGTTCGATTTAACGATTGATTACTTCGTTTTAACGATAGCTCTCATTGATCCCCAGATTATCTGAATATCCTGGAGACACATCCTATTGAGTTAAGAAAGGGCAAAACTAGAAAACTGTCAATAAATTAGCACAAAAAAATCTGTTTTAAACCAAATTTTAAAAAACATTATAGAAGCTTGCTAACCAATGCCTTTACTTTCTAACCTGAAAGGTTCAGGTTCCTAATATATATTATTGTTTCTCTTTATTTTTGATTACTTTCTTGTGTAATATGTTTATACTCGTAACTGTTTCGGTTTAAAAAATGTAAATCGACGCAATTATCCCTAGCCGGGATATGCGTTTTGTGTGTTGAAATAAATAAATAAAAACAATGCTTTTAAGGATAAATGCCTGTAAAAAAAGATCATCTTTGATTTTAATATATATGTGTGTGTGTGAAAAAATATATAAACATATAAAAAGGTCAGGTGTTGGTATTAAAATCAAGAAAGGAATGTCCTGACCATGTTCACATGAACATTTCATATTTTTTCACATGTTTAGCGTATTTACGCAAGCTTGTCCTTAAATACTTTTTTTTATTTCTCAAGAAGCCTCTGGAGCCAAAACATTTTTGGTCGTAGAGGTACAGCTTGCATCATGCTAACCAGAGCCAACAGCCCGAAACGCTTTCGTGGTTGTCTTTTCTTGATTTATCAAGAAAATGGGTTGATCAAATATCAGAGAACAGGTTGAATCAACGTTTAGTTGATTTCTGTTCCACTAGATGGTGTTATGACATCTAAAATGTTCATGTGAACGTGGTCATGATATGCCTTTCTTGATTTTGATATATATATATATATGTCATAATATTTGGAAATATGTAAAATAAAATGGCCTGTGTGGGAGTACAAGGAAAGAGGGAAGATAGCGAGGTTAACAAACAACCCCCTTGGTAAACAAGTATCACGACTTCATTATCTCCCCTAGGGGACTTATCTTACTTAAAGCGGCTTATAAGCGGCTAGACGGGATGATAAAAGTTCAGTTCTCACCGAGGTGGCCTCGACGCCAGTTGTTCTAGGGGTTGTTCTGGGACCTTCTATCTTTCCTCCCCGATCTATTTCCTCACGGGTTTTTGCCTCTGGATCCTGTCTCCTGTGTGTCCTTACCACCCATCGCTCAACAACCACGACTGCTTCTAGCCAACATGCCACACTGCATTCATCCAACAGCATAAACTACTACTACATTACCACATCGAAAGCCGACAGGATAAGACCTGACCGGGAAACAAATCCCTCATATACCAGAGTATGAAGAAAACAAGAAGCAATACCACGATGATCGAACAAACCCACAACCAAGTTCCACAAGAACCAACGACCGACTCTACTGTAGCCGCTTCCCTTCGAACTCTCACCCTCTGTCTCGACCAACTTTTAAACCGTGAGTCTGAAGAAACAATCACCTACGACGGAGATGAACCTGCCGCACACTTCTTCTCACAACTTGAGTCTCAGCCGAACTTCCACAACTTAGAGCCAGCACGCCAAGCTCGAAAGGCTCTATCATCACTCAGAGGCGAACCTCGCAAAATTGCACAAGACTTAGCGCTACTCAATAAGACTTATGAAGAGGTCAAAGAGTCACTCTGCGCCGTCTATCCCCGACGCCCTAGCTTCACCCTTCAAGAGTTCTATGAACTTAAATGCACGTCGATGGCCGAGATCGAGACCTACTACAAGAACAAGGTCCGAATAGGATTGGCGATCAACCTCCCTAAGAGTGCCATCGTGCAAGCACTATCCAACGGTGTGCCACGTAACTATGGCAACCTTTTAAAGATGGCACAACCCTCGGGACCAGAAGAATGGTTGTGCTTAGCCCAACAGTTGACCTACGAAGGGGATAACACCAGCACTAAAGCTGCCCAACAACGATCACCGCGCCAGAGCAGAGCACCTTCCACCACCGTGGACAAGACCCCACCATATCCTTGCCGTTACTGTGGCGGACAACACTGGCACGCACAGTGTCAGCAGCGAGGGCCCTACCAGCGGACTTTTCGGACCTTTACACCTGCGGTCCACAGCGTCGAGCAACCCCAAAGATCGACTGGGCCTGCAGGTGTCTACGAGACCGCAGCAACGACGAGCTCGGGAGAAACCAAGTAATGCCAGCTTCGGCAGCAGAACTCCTCCGAAGCTCAATGAACCTACCTGCACCCTAAACCAGCATACGCCTGTAAGTGCAATTGTTTTAACCCCTATCATTCATTCTTTAAAGATGCCATTCCTAATTGACTCTGGAGCCAATGTTTCCATAATTAGTTTAAACCAATTTGAATATATTAAAAATGTTAATAGTTTCATTTGTTCCACCCCTATTAACAATGATGTTATTATCCGTACTATATCTAGTCATGCCAAACCAATCGGATTAGTTACCTTACCAATACAATTTAATAATTTTAATTTTAATGAAACATTTTATATTTTAAATTCACCCCTTGAACATGGTATCCTATCTATTCATGTTATGCAATTCTTAAGATTAACAATAGATTTTCATAATCAATTGATACTTCAAAATAGTGTTCCAGTACCTAAACATTTGTACCATTTTGTATGTGACCTTCCCACTTGTAAGCACGGCTCGCGAATAATAACTTCTAACCCTAAACGACCCATAATTCACTCGGTTAACTTAGGCGTTGACAATTTTCAACCTCCACGTGAGCCTTACTTACAAACAACCCTTAGTAATATTTATCAACCTTCCCCTGAATTCCCCTCTCACCCTTACAACCTTAATAGCATTCCTACCAGCCCATGCGCCTCTAGAGAATTAATGATTAAAGAATTTATCGAACAACGCCCAGAACTGACTATCCCTTATCAGCAATTATTGTATTCTTTTAAAGATATTTTCCCTATCAATAAATTCAATGTATTACCACTCAACATAACCCCTGTAAAACTCAAAATTATTTCTGATAAGGTTATTTCCCTCCGACCATACCGAACTCCCTATGCCTACCAGAAGGAAATTCAGGACCAGATATCTCAACTTCTAAAACATGACATAATCACCCCCTCCTCTAGCCCATATTCCTCTCCTGTGACACTCGTTCGCAAACGCGATAACACCATGCGTCTCTGCATTGACTTCCGTCGCGTGAACGAACTAGTACCCTCGGATTTGCATCCTTTGCCATTGATAGAAACGGTACTGGATAACCTGTCGAAAGCCAGAGTATTTAGCACCGTTGACATAAGCAATGCATACTATCAAATCCCCATCGCGGAGGAGAGTCAACCACTACTCTCTTTCGTGACTCAACAAGGGCAATATAATTTCAAACGCTTACCCTTTGGGTTCAAATCAGCACCCCAAATTTTCGAACGTGTGATTACCCAGTTGATCCACAAACACCACCTCTCTTTCATAGCCCATTATTATGACGACTTCGTTATTTTTTCTGACTCCTCAGAACAACACCTTACGCACCTTCGACTTTTCTTTAAATTCTGTTTAGAGGAAAATCTCCAACTTAACCTTAAAAAATGTAATTTTTATCAAAATGAAATAGATTTTCTCGGCTACCACATCACCGCAGGGACTTACACACCTAATATTAAAAATACCGAAATCATCAACGCTATTAGAACTCCTATCAACGTTAAAACCCTACAATCATTTTTAGGAGCCGTCAACGTATATCATAAATTCATCCCAGAATATGCTAGACTTCGCCACCCCTTAAATCAATTACTAAAAAAGAACGCCAAATGGCTTTGGAGCCCGAATTGTCAACAAGCCTTTGATAAATTGAAGCAACACCTCGCAACACAACCTGTGTTACATCTATTTCAAGAAGGGCTCCCATGCCAGGTCTATTGCGACGCTTCCACGCAGGGCATCGCAGGTGTACTCAAACAAGTACATCCTGACGGTAACATCTACCCTGTACAATATTACAGTCGCGCGTTGCGTTCCTATGAGCGTAATTACACTATATCTGAACTGGAGTGCTTAGCCATTGTAGAGTGCGTTGACAAATTCCGAGTGTACCTCCTAGGTACAAGGTTTGTCATCTACTCGGATCATCACGCCTTACAATGGCTAAAGACCATAAAAGACCCCACCGGACGCCTCTTTCGTTGGAGCCTTCGACTCTCAGCTTACGACTATGAGGTCAAATACCTCAAGGGCTCGCGTCAGTACGAGGCGGACCTACTCTCCCGTAACCCTTTCTGCGGATTCCTATCCACAGGTCAAATAAAAGATCATCAGGGCGAATTACGGAGGGACACAAGGTATATCCTCAATGACAAGGACCTTATGACCATCATACGACGGGGTGTCACTAAAATAATTGTTCCACCATCACTCCGTGGCACCCTACTACAACGAGCCCATCGCGATTTCAATCACCCCGGCATTTCGCAGATGACCAGACTGATCGCAGCCCAATACTATTGGGACGGCATGACAAATGACATCAGGACACATGTAAGAACCTGTTCAGTATGCCAATTGGTCAAACCACCAAAAGGACCTATCTACGGAGAATTGGGACAACTCCCCCCAGCGGTCCTGCCGTACGAACTAGTGTCACTAGATACTATTTCTGGATTCGCGAAATATGGGAATTCTCAGACCTTCTTACATGTCGTAGTGGACCATGCCACACGGTACGCGTGGGCATTTCCATCGCGGTCCACCAGCATTCTCACCTATACCCAAGTGATTAAAAAGGTGATGCAGTTTGGTTCGCCTAAACGACTTTTGACGGATAGAGCTCCTGCCTTCACCTCTCCGAAATTTCGTAGATTTTTGATTAGACATAACATTGGCCAACTTCTCACGACAAGCAACAACCCTCAGGCCAACGGATTAAGTGAACGACTAAACGCCACGATTACTGGCAAACTTAAACTGTTGCCCCTCCAACAACCTAAGACGGCCTGGACCAAACTACTACCTCAGGTCCTTCAGGCTTATAACCATACCCCACATTCTGTGACCGGGTTTCCACCGTCATACCTTTTGTTAGGTAGTTTCCCGCTACAACTATCCGAGCATGTACAAAACTACCCAAAAATCGACGACGCCAGAGAATTGGCCTATCAAAGGACACACGAACGACACTTACGCGACAAAGCGAGATTCGACCAAACACATAGAGCTTCCGATTTTGAAGTAGGCGATCTCGTTTTGGCAAAAACATACCACCATCCAGACACTGGTAAACTGGCACCTTTCTTCTCAGGACCTTATGAAATACTGGAGATAATTTCCCCTCAAATCGTACGGATCAACCGCTCCAACCGACCTCTAAGTCGTGAGACAGATACAATTCATGTCAACAAATTAAAACACTATACGGAAAACGAACAATTTATTTCACCGCCCGTAAATGATCGAGACCAACCCAAAAATACCTTCAATTTCCCATATAAACACTTCAATCACACTCTAATCCATACTAAAACGGCTATTAACTCACTAAAGCAACATGACTACACTTACAATCAAGATGATCAAAGATATTTGAACCACTTATCCCCTGAAATCTTTACCAATTACTAACCTGACAACAAGACTTTACGAACCCAGTAGTATCTAAATAATTAAGGTAGAGTGGCCCAAAGCAAGTTTCCCCCGCTCTGTCCGCCTATATTCTACCTTTGCATCTAGAACTATTTTATCTTCGAAAATTAAATATAAGTCCATTCGACTTCCTCACCTACACACGGGACTTTTCCCCTCGGACTACACAAGTAACTACATAGATAAGTTAGATTGGCCCAGGGC
>CP092863.1:97200393-97299142 GCA_030710605.1 Cordylochernes scorpioides | reverse complement strand
AGTGTAGTCCAGTTGACACTGCCCTGGGTTGTTGTAAACCACACATGTGTACTCTCCACTGTCTGATGTGATCAGGTCTGCGATGGTCATCGCCCATTTCTTGTACTGGATCTACCACAACCACTCTGTTCACACTCTACAATTCTCATGTCCAGCAATGGCCGCAGCCTTGCAGAAAATTGGCATGGACCCAGATCAGCAGCTTTACACACCCAAGATAGAGGATATTGCGAGGGCTGTGATAGAGATGTATGGAGACATCTGAGGCTCTTCATTGGACACGACAACAACAACAACTCTACAATTTGACTACTGTCGACATCATAGTCGACTGAAGCAGATCGATGGGAGTCTTGTTATAGTCTGTATACTGTAGAGTGATAATTTTATTTATATTATTATAACATCCCTAGTACACATGGCCATTATAATCATGGTGGGTCGAAGTTGGCGACTGATTTTACTGTAAGTGCACCACATGTCTACACATGTGAAAAGCAGTTGCACTTACAAGTCCTGTCAGAATTTAGTGAATTGCACTCGCTGGTGGTTTTGGACTTTTCGAAAATCGGAGCCCATTAGAGCTTTTTTTTTTTTTTTTAAATAGAAAAAAAAAAATGTGTCCAATGCAGGGTTCGATCCCGGGTCGTAGCGGTCGAAAACCAATGGTTTAGACCACTCATCTACCGGCCCCTTGTATGAAAAAGTATGAAAGAGACAGTTCAAATAATCTTT
Organism: Cordylochernes scorpioides; assembly: GCA_030710605.1. Classification (NCBI taxonomy): domain Eukaryota; kingdom Metazoa; phylum Arthropoda; class Arachnida; order Pseudoscorpiones; family Chernetidae; genus Cordylochernes; species Cordylochernes scorpioides. Next base: position 97,298,407 of record CP092863.1, on the reverse strand, counting down.
AGGATTTTGATCAAGCGAATGCAAACACATATTCGATAGACACTTTAGAATATTACCCTCTTTGAAATCACAATGGGGCAACAAGGGTCCGGAATCGAATCCAACAATAAGAAGTTAACTCCGCCTTTGCCGATCCCAAGCCTGGATGGAAAAGGAAGAGAGGAAGCAGTAACAAGCTTGCTAAAAAACCTGGGCTCAGCTGGCCCGGCTGATAGTACCCTGTAAGGGCTCCTAATCCAGGGATACAGGATGAGTTTGTACTCCTTGTCAGTAGCTGCTGCACATGGCATCTGTTCCTCATGTCAGAAGCGGCCATTTCTTTTGGAGCTAAGTCGGTCTGCCACTGAGTCGTGCTCCCAGTCTTAATGACAAAGGCAGACACATTCTACTTCACCCAGTCATGATGGTTGTCAAACAGACATCATTGAGGGTCACAACTTGATAGCCTAATAATTGAGTGGAGATAAGAAAGAAGAAGAAGTTAAATTGCTCCAATACCCGCTGCGCTGCACGTGTCCATCCTTATTAGCGCAGCAAGCAACTAAACAGGGTTCTGGAATTTTTTCAGTATAAAAGTCGAGCTATTTATTACCTATGTAATATGTGGTAACTTGTTGTATAAGCAGTCGCAAACTCCCTTCTCCTTGATTTTTCATAACTTATACCATTTTTACATATCCCTTTATACAATCCCACAGAAAATCGATCGCTCTTTCAATAAAGGAATCCTTTCTCTATGGTGTATCGTCTTGTTGACGTGACTGTTGATATGACAGGTGAGTACTTGGTATAGGATGGCTTTTCTACCATCTACCTACGATGTCCTGAGATCAGTCTGACCAATAATGTACTGTAAAATGGATAACAAGCTATCCGAAAAGTCAATATTCCAGAGTAAATTTATAATACAATATAATGTGGCTTATGACTGTAGAACGAAATTTGACAATTATACCGCAAATGTTTCTTTTGAACGAAAAATCGAAGTGTACATGGCATCTGCCCGGTAAGCGGAACACTGTGGGTTCGATTCCCATCCTTGGACACTTTATTTTTCCGTTTATAATTACTCTTCACAATTCATCCTATCATACTTCATCCCTAAGGTTAGAAATAATATTTCTCTTTGAAATAAATTGCGATTTTTTCGTTCAAAAGAAACATTTGCGGTATAATTGTCAAATTTCGTTCTACATTCCAGAGTAAAGTTGAGGGAAGATGAGTGGACTCCCCATGTATCAGGGGAAATTTTTGGGCGCCAAAAACGGCATTCGTGTGTGGGGAGGACAGAGTCTGGTCAAATCTGCGACGAGTGGACGACGCGGCGAGTTGCCTCCGGGCGTGTGGATGATCCTGCAAGACGGTACCAGAGAAGCTTTCCCGACCTGTACGTGAGCCGGCCGTAGACCAGGAGGATCCTTCTGATGGCGGATATTCGAGACAAGTCCATCTACCTAGTTCCATTATCTGGCAATAAAGTATATCAGTTGTAACCACAACGAACCTATATTGAACCTTGTACGCAAGCAACGACCGCTGAGAAGCATCGTAACAATACCGTGTGATTGAAGACAGCCTACTTGAGATAAAGAGCAAAAGATATTCTTTCCAAAGTCAAGAATTCTCTGGTTTACCTCATGGGAGAGTTCTCTGGAGATGGGTAGGCCATCCTTCTGCCATAGGATCTTGGGCTCGGGGTTCCCTTCGGCAGGACACTTGAGGGTGACCGTGCTGCCGACGTTCTTGGCGTACAGGAGCTTTTCCATCTTCTGGGGATGGGTGAAATGTGGAGCCTCTTCAAACACAAAACATTCTGGTGTCACAATTCGGCCAAACATAATTCTTTTAATTATAAGGTTGTCCCAAAACGTTGTTTTTCATATTATTTGGCGAATAATATTATTACGGCGAATACATAATAATACAATTACTTTATACATAATACCAAAACATTATACATAACGGCGAATAATATTGGCATTTAAATTTTTGCAAGTGTTTACGAACTTTTGGGACAACCTTGTGATATAGAGGCACTTTTTTTTTTCTTTCTAGCAATATTGACAGAGATATTTCGGTTCCTCTTCTCTCGAGGAACTATTTAATTAATACAATGAGTAACTCCGCCTTTGCCGGTCCCAAGTCCGGATGAAAAAGGAGGAGGGGGAGCAGTAACAAGCTCACTAAAAACCTGGGCTCAACTGGCCCGGCTGATAGTACCCTGTAAGGGCTCCTGATCCAGGGATACAGGATGAGCAGTGTTTGTACTCCTTGTTAGGAGTGGCTGCACATGGCGTCTGTTCCTCATGTCAGAGGCAGCCATTTCTTTTGGAGCTAAGTCTGCCTGCCACTGAGTAGTGCTCCCAGTTTTAATGACAAAGGTATTCTACTTCACCCAGTCATGATGGTTGTCACAGACAACACTCAAGGGTCACAACTTGATACCCTGATATGATTGAGTGGAGATAAGAAAGAAGAAGAAGATACGATGAGTTATACACGTGCTATAAAATAAATACAAGGTATGTCCCATAAGTTCCCGGACTGGGTCCATAAAAAAAAAATAAATGAAAAATGTAAATGAATTTGACTGTTTATTATAGAAAAAATATCTGGCTACACGGTGGTACCAATATCGAGGCGGTACGTGCACGCTCCCCAAAGTTATTCTAATTTATTTAAGGGTTACACATAGCGCTGCGGCGATTTTACGATGGAACGAAAATTGAAGCAGAGGATTTGCATAGAATTTTGTGTGAAACTTCAAATATCAGCAACCGAAACTTTTTAAATGCTTAATAAAGCATTCCCCAAAGAGAACAATTGTTTTTGAATGGCATTCTAGATTTAAAGCTGGAAGAATTTCCATTGAAGATGATCTTCGTCAAGGACGCCCAAAAATTTCAAAGGACTGGTGAAAATGTGCAAAAAATCACCGATTTGATAAAAGAAAATCCTCGAACCACTTTGCTGGAGCTAGAGCAAGACACAGGCATCTCTAAAACAATGATTGGAAGGATCGTAACCAAATCAAAAAGACTCCTGCAAAATTCACCCCAAGATTCCTCACTAATGAGCAAAAACTTTGTCGGCTTACAACCTGTGAGGACATGTTGGAAATGACAAGAACGGATCCGGAATGGAAAGACAAGATAATCACAGGCTACGAGACATGGGTCTATGGCTATGATCCTGAAACCAAGCATCAATCTGCCGAGTGGAGATGTCAGGGTGAGCTTAGACCCAAAAAATCCATATTATTGAAATCCAGAAACAAGGTGTTGCTGGTCGCTTTTTTGGATAAAAAGGGCATTTTTCATCACGAGTATCTTCCTGCAGGCCAAACAGTTATCAAGGATGTGTATTTGGGCATTCTTCGCCGTCTAAGGAAAGCGATTCGAAAAAAAAGGCCAGAAAAATGGACTAATGGTGGCTGGATCCTACACCATGACAATGCTCGCCCTCACACAGCGCACTTGATGACTAGCTTTTTGGCGAAAAACGGGACACAAATCCTACTTCAACCACCCTATTTCCCAGACATCGCACCAAATGACTTTTTCCTGTTCCCCAAACTTAAAGCAGTTCTAAAAGGAAGACATTTTGACACCAGGGATGACATAATAGAAAAATCGCCGTTAGCATTGAAGAGCATTCCAAAAGAGGCGTATAAAAACTGTTTCGACAATTGGGAGAAACGATGGCGCTGGTGCGTTGAAGCAAGGGGGGATTACTTTGAAAAGTTTTAATAAAAAAAAATTTAAAAATCTTACCTTTTTTTTTTATGGACCCAGTCCGGGAACTTATGGGACATACCTTGTATATAATTAAATAAACCCAAACTATGCGTCATCTGTTAATAGACGGGACTTTCAGTAATCAACATAGGAGTAGATAGTCTTGGGTCAAATGTCTGGGATTCTATCATCAATTAATATTAACATTTAGGTGTTTAACACTTTCCTATCAAAGTTTCTGTAATATATATTATGTATATATGGTTTTGACCAAGGACTTGGTTGTTGTTGTGTGATGTAATCAATATATAGCGTGAGATATTCATGTTTTTAGTTCTTATGATAATTCTGTAATAGTAAAATATTATGCAAATATATAACAGTAGCATACAATCTCTTTTAATCTTCTTCTTCTTTCTTATCTCCACTCAATCATATTAGGGTATAGAGCTTGTAAATATTGAGACTTGACAACCATCATGACTGGGTGAAGTAGAATGTGTCTTCCTTTATTATTAAGACTGGGAGCACTACTCAGTGGCAGGCCACGATCTTATCTCCATCTCTTTTAATAAAAACTACACTACCTAAGATTATTGAATATTAGGTAGAAGAGTACGTAACAGTTGCCTATGTTATTGTTAAATACAACAGAATCCCTTCAGTATTGGATTTGGAAAATGTTTATTAGCTATATATTTAGTATTGGTTAATACTTAGAAAACAGTATAGGCTTGTGGCGACCACACTTTGCTTCAGCGAGCGCGGACAAAGTTTTCAATACACATACGGGCAGTAGTGTGGCGACCTCACTACGCCTCGGCAAGCGCGAGCTGGGAGAACACCTCACTACGCATGCGCGGGCATCTGGGACTCTCTTGCCACGCGCGTCGTCAACAACAAGGCTTGCTTCCAACGGCCGTTACTTCTTTTCTCTTTATATATTTCTGGCTTTGAATAAATAAATTTATTTTATAAAAATAATTATAATTTTATCAGCGGCCTTTCCACAAGCCACACCAACATGCACACAACCATCTCCCAGGCTGAAAGACAAAAATATGCCAGAATACATTCCCCGAACTATCCTGTATACGAATCAGCCGGCTACATTTGTTACAATCCAATGGCCAAAGATTTAAAATATGCAATTAGGAGAGAATTGTTATCGTTTTTAAGAGAAAAGAACTCTTGGGTAACTTATCCTTGTCTCAATCCGATAGTCAACAAATATATAACTTAAAAGAGAAAACGAAAATATAACGTGGTGAGTTTCTTTTTATTAAAAATACAAGCTTTCAAGCAAAACGCTTTTCTTCAGGTAATCCAAGAAAATATGCGGAGAGGTATATACACCCAACTAAGTAGGATTTGAATATTGAAGCGGAATTGCCACGAACAAGCACGTATCAACACACCTAGAGAGCGAGCGAGAAATTCAGTTTAAAATAAGTTTAAAATAAATAAAATATATACATAAATCGGGAAAACACTTGAGGTTAAAATTCCTTATGCGGGATCCATGCTATTACAAAAAGCTATGTACTGCGGGGGTAGTTCAATTTTTCTATTGAGGCTCGGAATGTTATTGGAAACCAAAGCCTCCAGGACCAGTCGTTGATATTTTCCGCTTAAATACATTGTAATACATTGTAAATACATTGGGTGTCTGTGAAATCAAATGAATGCTGTGTTTCTGCCATGTGCTGATAAATCTGGGAACGGCTGTCTTTGTTCATGATGTTTCTATTGTGTTCTTTAGTCCTGATTTCAATGGTTCTGCGGTTTCACCAACATAATGTAGTTCGCAATTTGAGCATTTAATTTTGTACACTGCGTTAGAGGCGGATAGTGGGTCCTGCTTTTTAGAACTGTTTGTGATGGGATGCCGGAGTTTGAGTTCGACGGAAGGTGAATTACTAGAATACGTGCGAACACCGTATTTTCTCAAGAAACGGGCAATATCGACGTTGGTTTCGGAATACGGGAGAACGCAAGTCGATTTGTAAACGGTTGGGATTGCATATGTACGTTGTTGGTACGTATGGCGCCGGATAAAATCTATGGGATAACCGAAAGACGAAAGGTTACGATAAACGTTATTTCTCTCGACCGTCCTAAAGATTTCTAGAGAACAATGAGTAGAGATCCTTTTTGTTAGTGTTTTGATAGTTGTGATCTTATGAGATGCAGGTGCATGAGAACCATAATGAATATACGTGGGGTTAAATTCTGGTTTGTAGTATACCGTGGTTTATATGCTGCTGCCGGTATTGATGACCAGCACATCCAGAAATGGGATGACACCATTCTTGTCCTGGTTTTGGGTGAACTTTAGGCAACACTAACAAAAAGGATCTCTACTCATTGTTCTCTAGAAATCTTTAGGACGGTCGAGAGAAATAACATTTATCGTAACCTTTCGTCTTTCGGTTATCCCATAGATTTTATCCGGCGCCATACGTACCAACAACGTACATATGCAATCCCAACCGTTTACAAATCGACTTGCGTTCTCCCGTATTCCGAAACCAACGTCGATATTGCCCGTTTCTTGAGAAAATACGGTGTTCGCACGTATTTTAGTAATTCACCTTCCGTCGAACTCAAACTCCGGCATCCCATCACAAAAAGTTTTAAAAAGCAGGACCCACTATCCGCCTCTAATGCAGTGTACAAAATTAAATGCTCAAATTGCGAACTACATTATGTTGGTGAAACCGGCAGAACCATTGAAATCAGGACTAAAGAACACAATAGAAACATCATGAACAAAGACAGCCGTTCCCAGATTTATCAGCACATGGCAGAAACACAGCATTCATTTGATTTCACAGACACCCAATGTATTTGCAGTAACATAAGCGGAAAATATCAACGACTGGTCCTGGAGGCTTTGGTTTCCAATAAAATTCCGAGCCTCAATAGAAAAATTGAACTACCCCCGCAGTACATAGCTTTTTGTAATAGCATGGATCCCGCATAAGGAATTTTAACCTCAAGTGTTTTCCCGATTTATGTATATATTTTATTTATTTTAAACTTATTTTAAACTGAATTTCTCGCTCGCTCTCTAGGTGTGTTGATACGTGCTCGTTCGTGCAATTCCGCTTCAATATTCAAATCTTACTTAGTTGGGTGTATATACCACTCCGCATATTTTCTTGGATTACCTGAAGAAAAGCGTTTTGCTTGAAAGCTTGTATTTTAATAAAAATAAACTCACCACGTTATATTTTCGTTTTCTCTTTTAACTTTTAAAACGTGGCTAAAGTATGTCAAATATATAACTGGATAAATACAATTATAATACAATATAATATAATGCGGCTTGTGATTGTAAAACGACACTTGAAAATTATCCCGTATGTGTTTCTTTTCAACGAAAAATCAGAATTTATTTTAAGGAGAAATAACAGCTATTTCTAACCTTATGGATGAGGTATGAAAGGATGAATTGTGAAGAGTAATGATGAACGGATGTTTGATCAAAGTCTTTTCTTTGGTTTATATAAATTCTACAAAGTTGCAGTCAGTGTTCGGAGAAGATTAATAGAATCACCGAATGCCGTGGTCCATTTGGAAGAGGAAAGTGAAGACTAAAACGCGGCTGATTCCACATTTGTCTTTTCAGTGATACGCTAACCTATGCACGGTGGATTATGTGGCCATTGGACATGTGTCTGACCTGAAGGCTGTTGGGCTCTATCATGCCTGGAGTATAGGAGTTCCATCTATGTTTCATTCCTGTGGTGAATCTGTATAAGACCGATGGTCTTAATAAAGTTGTATGTTTGTTATCGTTTTTATACTGCTGCATTCTTTTTGAATTTTCCATTTCAAAATTGGTCAATATTCTGTTGAAACTCACTCAGGACATCAGGATCTGGAGTGGGTGGACTGGAAGTAGATGGTTCATCTTGGACCAATGGCTCAGCTGAACACAAGTCAGGTTGAACAGGGCATTTGGGTTGTTGATATTGTATATCGTAGTTTTAATTTAAAAGTATTGTAGAGAATACACACATACATCTTCGCTAAAAAACATGGTGGTTGGATCAATTCAAGATGTTACTCATCAACCCTCAATAAGTTTATTCTTCAATATGTGTTCCACGCGGTAATCCACTATCGTCCATTTCAAGGTGGAAAGGCTTAAGCAAAGTTTGTCTTCTGTCGATATATTTTCTGGAAAATATATATGTGATATAAGACCAGGGAATTGTAAATAGTCCAGATATCTACTACCACATGCTCCACCACGTGACTGTGTATAACTTGGTATTTACTGCAATTAGAAAGCCTCAAGTAACATCAATCTGTACCGCGTAAGAATCTAATAAAGTATAGAAACTGTACAGATAGAAGGAATGGAGACTAACAGAAGAAAATTAAGGTTAAAACTAATCAGGCCTAAGTGAGAATAGGAAAGTAGGCCTAGCAAGCCCAGTCCAATTTTTACGAGTTCGTGGCCCTCCTGGATAATAAACTTCCCCCCCCCCCCCCCTGTTTACGTCATATATATATATGGAAATTTTGCCGGGAGGAAATTGATCTAAAGAGACAAAAGTCGCCTCTCCCCGTCAAAATAGATGTCTAAAACCAGACGCCATCTATTGACCGTCGCCGCAAACTAGCGGCCTCTTTGGCAGATTGTCAAGATTCCATTAGATCCTGTGTGGATCTCATGGAATAAAGTCCGCCCTAAGCTGACGAGGGCCATTAGCCCGAAACCATGGTCTCTAGGTGGACGCTTTTCAGTTTGCCAAAGCTGGTGTTGTGGCTTTGTCACCGACCCGAGGCCGCTAGTTTGTGGCGACGGTCAATAGATGGCGTCTGATTTTAGACGTCTATTGTGACGGGAAAGGCGACCCTTGTCTCTTTATATATATGTGGTAATGTAGTAGTAGTTTATGCTGTTGGATGAATGCAGTGTGGCATGTTGGCTAGAAGCAGTCGTGGTTGTTGAGCGATGGGTGGTAAGGACACACAGGAGACAGGATCCAGAGGCAAAAACCCGTGAGGAAATAGATCGGGGAGGAAAGATAGAAGGTCCCAGAACAACCCCTAGAACAACTGGCGTCGAGGCCACCTCGGTGAGAACTGAACTTTGATCATCCCGTCTAGCCGCTTATAAGCCGCTTTAAGTAAGATAAGTCCCCTAGGGGAGATAATGAAGTCGTGATACTTGTTTACCAAGGGGGTTGTTTGTTAACCTCGCTATCTTCCCTCTTTCCTTGTACTCCCACACAGGCCATTTTATTTTACATATTTCCAAATATTATGACAGATGTCCCCCCTTTCAAAGAAGAATTTGTGCAGGAAATTCTTTGAGGGTGGGAAATAATTTGGCTATGTACAAATTAATTTTATGTGTAGGTTAATATGGTACAGAGTGTAGGTATGGACAATCATAGCTATGTACAATATGGATACGTGAATGAGGAGGTGAAGAGAATGGAAAGGTGGAAAGTAAGAGAGCTGTAAAGTAAGTGGTTCAACATTCTAAAATGAACAAAGGAAGCCATTAGAAAGAGGCTGGAGCAAATAGTCATCTCTGCAGCATTCGTCAACAAAACGTATTGAGACATTTTACAGAGATACTTTAGAATGAAGGAGATTGATTAGGCAGACAACTTATGTGCGGTTCTCTTGATGACACTAAAATTAATAAATTTAACAAATAATGGACATGCACGTACGTGAAAAAGACCTTCGGGGTCGAGTGAGAAAAAAAAGTGGACCTTTGCGGTCAATTGACAAAAAATAAGACCTCTGAGGTCGAATGGTTGAAAAAAAAAAAGCCTTGACTTTCAGAACCTAAGTTTCAATGTAGGAATAGATACACTGCAGAAAGACTGAGAGGTTCAGCGAAAATTTGGTCATTGGTTCATAAAAAACATAAGTTGATATACGAAAAATTAAAAACAAGAGTTTTTTTTTTTTTTCAAGAGCGATGGTGAAAGATAAGAAAAAAATTTCGAGAGAACATGTTATTGAGAAGAAAATAAGGCATTGTAAGCTTGAAAGGTTGTGGCATGATATCTGAAAATTGTCCATTAATTGAATTATAAATGGGAGATATGTATGTTAAATATAAAAGGCAAAGTTTTTAAAACACCACCAACAAAAAAAAAACATAAGTAAAAGTGACATAAAAGTTGAAATAAAGTTTGAAATTTGAAAAAAAGTGTGTGTGTGGTGGGGATTAAATTAAAAGAGATTTTAAAATTAACAATAAATAATAATAAAAGATAAAGTTGGTCGAGGTGAAATTCTGAAGATCATTAAGACTGGGGGAACTCTACACTTTAAGATATTTTTCAGGCGGACATGGCAAGGGGAAACTTGTCATGGGCTTTCTATGCTATAAGTGTAGAGTACGAAGAATGAGATTGAGGTTGACAATTGTGTGAGCTCAGGACTGAGGTAAATATAAAACTACATACAATGTTAGAACCTCGGCGAACAGAGCGAGGGGAGACTTGCCCTGGGCCAATCTAACTTATCTATGTAGTTACTTGTGTAGCGAGTCCGAGGGGAAAAGTCCCGTGTGTAGGTGAGGAAGTCGAATGGACTTATATTTAATTTTCGAAGATAAAATAGTTCTAGATGCAAAGGTAGAATATAGGCGGACAGAGCGGGGGAAACTTGCTTTGGGCCACTCTACCTTAATTATTTAGATACTACTGGGTTCGTAAAGTCTTGTTGTCAGGTTAGTAATTGGTAAAGATTTCAGGGGATAAGTGGTTCAAATATCTTTGATCATCTTGATTGTAAGTGTAGTCATGTTGCTTTAGTGAGTTAATAGCCGTTTTAGTATGGATTAGAGTGTGATTGAAGTGTTTATATGGGAAATTGAAGGTATTATTTGGGTTGGTCTCGATCATTTACGGGCGGTGAAATAAATTGTTCGTTTTCCGTATAGTGTTTTAATTTGTTGACATGAATTGTATCTGTCTCACGACTTAGAGGTCGGTTGGAGCGGTTGATCCGTACGATTTGAGGGGAAATTATCTCCAGTATTTCATAAGGTCCTGAGAAGAAAGGTGCCAGTTTACCAGTGTCTGGATGGTGGTATGTTTTTGCCAAAACGAGATCGCCTACTTCAAAATCGGAAGCTCTATGTGTTTGGTCGAATCTCGCTTTGTCGCGTAAGTGTCGTTCGTGTGTCCTTTGATAGGCCAATTCTCTGGCGTCGTCGATTTTTGGGTAGTTTTGTACATGCTCGGATAGTTGTAGCGGGAACTACCTAACAAAAGGTATGACGGTGGAAACCCGGTCACAGAATGTGGGGTATGGTTATAAGCCTGAAGGACCTGAGGTAGTAGTTTGGTCCAGGCCGTCTTAGGTTGTTGGAGGCGCAACAGTTTAAGTTTGCCAGTAATCGTGGCGTTTAGTCGTTCACTTAATCTGTTGGCCTGAGGGTTGTTGCTTGTCGTGAGAAGTTGGCCAATGTTATGTCTAATCAAAAATCTACGAAATTTCGGAGAGGTGAAGGCAGGAGCTCTATCCGTCAAAAGTCGTTTAGGCGAACCAAACTGCATCACCTTTTTAATCACTTGGGTATAGGTGAGAATGCTGGTGGACCGCGATGGAAATGCCCACGCGTACGTGTGGCATGGTTCACTACGACATGTAAGAAGGTCTGAGAATTCCCATATTTCGCGAATCCAGAAATAGTATCTAATGACACTAGTTCGTACGGCAGGACCGCTGGGGGGAGTTGTCCCAATTCTCCGTAGATAGGTCCTTTTGGTGGTTTGACCAATTGGCATACTGAACAGGTTCTTACATGTGTCCCTGATGTCATGCCGTCCCAATAGTATTGGGCTGCGATCAGTCTGGTCATCTGCGAAATGCCGGGGTGATTGGAAATCGCGATGGGCTCGTTGTAGTAGGGTGCCACGGAGTGATGGTGGAACAATTATTTTAGTGACACCCCGTCGTATGATGGTCATAAGGTCCTTGTCATTGAGGATATACCTTGTGTCCCTCCGTAATTCGCCCTGATGATCTTTTATTTGACCTGTGGATAGGAATCCGCAGAAAGGGTTACGGGAGAGTAGGTCCGCCTCGTACTGACGCGAGCCCTTGAGGTATTTGACCTCATAGTCGTAAGCTGAGAGTCGAAGGCTCCAACGAAAGAGGCGTCCGGTGGGGTCTTTTATGGTCTTTAGCCATTGTAAGGCGTGATGATCCGAGTAGATGACAAACCTTGTACCTAGGAGGTACACTCGGAATTTGTCAACGCACTCTACAATGGCTAAGCACTCCAGTTCAGATATAGTGTAATTACGCTCATAGGAACGCAACGCGCGACTGTAATATTGTACAGGGTAGATGTTACCGTCAGGATGTACTTGTTTGAGTACACCTGCGATGCCCTGCGTGGAAGCGTCGCAATAGACCTGGCATGGGAGCCCTTCTTGAAATAGATGTAACACAGGTTTGTGTTGCGAGGTGTTGCTTCAATTTATCAAAGGCTTGTTGACAATTCGGGCTCCAAAGCCATTTGGCGTTCTTTTTTAGTAATTGATTTAAGGGGTGGCGAAGTCTAGCATATTCTGGGATGAATTTATGATATACGTTGACGGCTCCTAAAAATGATTGTAGGGTTTTAACGTTGATAGGAGTTCTAATAGCGTTGATGATTTCGGTATTTTTAATATTAGGTGTGTAAGTCCCTGCGGTGATGTGGTAGCCGAGAAAATCTATTCATTTTGATAAAAATTACATTTTTTAAGGTTAAGTTGGAGATTTTCCTCTAAACAGAATTTAAAGAAAAGTCGAAGGTGCGTAAGGTGTTGTTCTGAGGAGTCAGAAAAAATAACGAAGTCGTCATAATAATGGGCTATGAAAGAGAGGTGGTGTTTGTGGATCAACTGGGTAATCACACGTTCGAAAATTTGGGGTGCTGATTTGAACCCAAAGGGTAAGCGTTTGAAATTATATTGCCCTTGTTGAGTCACGAAAGAGAGTAGTGGTTGACTCTCCTCCGCGATGGGGATTTGATAGTATGCATTGCTTATGTCAACGGTGCTAAATACTCTGGCTTTCGACAGGTTATCCAGTACCGTTTCTATCAATGGCAAAGGATGCAAATCCGAGGGTACTAGTTCGTTCACGCGACGGAAGTCAATGCAGAGACGCATGGTGTTATCGCGTTTGCGAACGAGTGTCACAGGAGAGGAATATGGGCTAGAGGAGGGGGTGATTATGTCATGTTTTAGAAGTTGAGATATCTGGTCCTGAATTTCCTTCTGGTAGGCATAGGGAGTTCGGTATGGTCGGAGGGAAATAACCTTATCAGAAATAATTTTGAGTTTTACAGGGGTTATGTTGAGTGGTAATACATTGAATTTATTGATAGGGAAAATATCTTTAAAAGAATACAATAATTGCTGATAAGGGATAGTCAGTTCTGGGCGTTGTTCGATAAATTCTTTAATCATTAATTCTCTAGAGGCGCATGGGCTGGTAGGAATGCTATTAAGGTTGTAAGGGTGAGAGGGGCATTCAGGGGAAGGTTGATAAATATTACTAAGGGTTGTTTGTAAGTAAGGCTCACGTGGAGGTTGAAAATTGTCAACGCCTAAGTTAACCGAGTGAATTATGGGTCGTTTAGGGTTAGAAGTTATTATTCGCGAGCCGTGCTTACAAGTGGGAAGGTCACATACAAAATGGTACAAATGTTTAGGTACTGGAACACTATTTTGAAGTATCAATTGATTATGAAAATCTATTGTTAATCTTAAGAATTGCATAACATGAATAGATAGGATACCATGTTCAAGGGGTGAATTTAAAATATAAAATGTTTCATTAAAATTAAAATTATTAAATTGTATTGGTAAGGTAACTAATCCGATTGGTTTGGCATGACTAGATATAGTACGGATAATAACATCATTGTTAATAGGGGTGGAACAAATGAAACTATTAACATTTTTAATATATTCAAATTGGTTTAAAACTAATTATGGAAACATTGGCTCCAGAGTCAATTAGGAATGGCATCTTTAAAGAATGAATGATAGGGGTTAAAACAATTGCACTTACAGGCGTATGCTGGTTTAGGGTGCAGGTAGGTTCATTGAGCTTCGGAGGAGTTCTGCTGCCGAAGCTGGCATTACTTGGTTTCTCCCGAGCTCGTCGTTGCTGCGGTCTCGTAGACACCTGCAGGCCCAGTCGATCTTTGGGGTTGCTCGACGCTGTGGACCGCAGGTGTAAAGGTCCGAAAAGTCCGCTGGTAGGGCCCTCGCTGCTGACAACTGTGCGTGCCAGTGTTGTCCGCCACAGTAACGGCAAGGATATGGTGGGGTCTTGTCCACGGTGGTGGAAGGTGCTCTGCTCTGGCGCGGTGATCGTTGTTGGGCAGCTTTAGTGCTGGTGTTATCCCCTTCGTAGGTCAAACTGTTGGGCTAAGCACAACCATTCTTCTGGTCCCGAGGGTTTGTGCCATCTTTAAAAGGTTGCCATAGTTACGTGGCACACCGTTGGATAGTGCTTGCACGATGGCACTCTTAGGGAGGTTGATCGCCAATCCTATTCGGACCTTGTTCTTGTAGTAGGTCTCGATCTCGGCCATCGACGTGCATTTAAGTTCATAGAACTCTTGAAGGGTGAAGCTAGGGCGTCGGGGATAGACGGCGCAGAGTGACTCTTTGACCTCTTCATAAGTCTTATTGAGTAGCGCTAAGTCTTGTTCAATTTTGCGAGGTTCGCCTCTGAGTGATGATAGAGCCTTTCGAGCTTGGCGTGCTGGCTCTAAGTTGTGGAAGTTCGGCTGAGACTCAAGTTGTGAGAAGAAGTGTGCGGCAGGTTCATCTCCGTCGTAGGTGATTGTTTCTTCAGACTCACGGTTTAAAAAGTTGGTCGAGACAGAGGGTGAGAGTTCGAAGGGAAGCGGCTACAGTAGAGTCGGTCGTTGGTTCTTGTGGAACTTGGTTGTGGGTTTGTTCGATCATCGTGGTATTGCTTCTTGTTTTCTTCATACTCTGGTATATGAGGGATTTGTTTCCCGGTCAGGTCTTATCCTGTCGGCTTTCGATGTGGTAATGTAGTAGTAGTTTATGCTGTTGGATGAATGCAGTGTGGCATGTTGGCTAGAAGCAGTCGTGGTTGTTGAGCGATGGGTGGTAAGGACACACAGGAGACAGGATCCAGAGGCAAAAACCCGTGAGGAAATAGATCGGGGAGGAAAGATAGAAGGTCCCAGAACAACCCCTAGAACAACTGGCGTCGAGGCCACCTCGGTGAGAACTGAACTTTTATCATCCCGTCTAGCCGCTTATAAGCCGCTTTAAGTAAGATAAGTCCCCTAGGGGAGATAATGAAGTCGTGATACTTGTTTACCAAGGGGGTTGTTTGTTAACCTCGCTATCTTCCCTCTTTCCTTGTACTCCCACACAGGCCATTTTATTTTACATATTTCCAAATATTATGACATATATATATATATATATCAAAATCAAGAAAGGCATATCATGACCACGTTCACATGAACATTTTAGATGTCATAACACCATCTAGTGGAACAGAAATCAACTAAACGTTGATTCAACCTGTTCTCTGATATTTGATCAACCCATTTTCTTGATAAATCAAGAAAAGACAACCACGAAAGCGTTTCGGGCTGTTGGCTCTGGTTAGCATGATGCAAGCTGTACCTCTACGACCAAAAATGTTTTGGCTCCAGAGGCTTCTTGAGAAATAAAAAAAAGTATTTAAGGACAAGCTTGCGTAAATACGCTAAACATGTGAAAAAATATGAAATGTTCATGTGAACATGGTCAGGACATTCCTTTCTTGATTTTAATACCAACACCTGACCTTTTTATATGTTTATATATTTTTTCACACACACACATATATATTAAAATCAAAGATGATCTTTTTTTACAGGCATTTATCCTTAAAAGCATTGTTTTTATTTATTTATTTCAACACACAAAACGCATATCCCGGCTAGGGATAATTGCGTCGATTTACATTTTTTAAACCGAAACAGTTACGAGTATAAACATATTACACAAGAAAGTAATCAAAAATAAAGAGAAACAATAATATATATTAGGAACCTGAACCTTTCAGGTTAGAAAGTAAAGGCATTGGTTAGCAAGCTTCTATAATGTTTTTTAAAATTTGGTTTAAAACAGATTTTTTTGTGCTAATTTATTGACAGTTTTCTAGTTTTGCCCTTTCTTAACTCAATAGGATGTGTCTCCAGGATATTCAGATAATCTGGGGATCAATGAGAGCTATCGTTAAAACGAAGTAATCAATCGTTAAATCGAACAGAGGTTACCGACCTGATGGCTGAACTTCCAGTGTGAAGTTGATCCACAACTCTCCGAAGCGGTTGAAGACGTGGCAGGCGTAGATGCCGCCGTCCTGTGGTTCGACAGGCCGCAGGTAGAGAGTTTGTTTGGCCATACGTAGATGCGGGTCCGTGCTAGGGATCGGCTCGCCGTGCCGGTACCATACCAGCCCAGGGCGGGGGTTTCCTCCGACAGGCCCGCAGCGGAGCCGTACATTGCGTTGGCCTTCCTTGACCAGTAAGGTAGTGGTGGGTAGAGGGCTGAGCAGAGTGGGGGCTGCGTCACATAACGTTGGTTAAGAATGCTTCAAGATGTTAGGTGTCAATCCTTGCACAGAGGCCATGCTAATCGTCTCTGTATCATTCCTATTGTAGTAGTTGTACCGCCGAACTGGTATAACAGGGACCATGCTAATCTTCTCTGTATCCTTCCTATTGTAATAGTTGTACCGCCGATAAAGTAACACAGAGGACATGCTAATCTTCTCTGTGTATCGTTCCTATTGTAGTAGTTGTACCGTTGAACAAATAACACAGAGGCCATGATAATCTTCTCTGTATCCTTCCTATTGTAGTAGTTGTACCGCCGAACTGGTATCAAAGAGGCCATGCTAATCTCTGTGTGTATCGTTCCTATTGTAGTAGTTGTACCGCCGAACAGGTATAACAGGGACCATGCTAATCTTCTCTGTATCGTTCCTATTGTAGTAGTTGTACCGCTGAACAAGTAACACAGAGGCCATGCTAATCTTCTCTGTATCGTTCCTATTGTAGTAGTTGTACCGCTGAACAAGTAACACAGAGGCCATGCTAATCTTCTCTGTATCGTTCCTATTGTAGTAGTTGTACCGCTGAACAAGTAACACAGAGGCCATGCTAATCTTCTCTGTATCCTTCCTATTGTAGTAGTTGAACCGCCGAACTGGTATCAAAGAGGCCATGCTAATCTCTGTGTGTATCGTTCCTATTGTAGTAGTTGTACCGCTGAACAAGTAACCCAGAGGCCATGCTAATCTTCCTGTATCGTTCCTATTGTAGTAGTTGTACCGCTGAACAAGTAACACAGAGGCCATGCTAATCTTCTCTGTATCCTTCCTATTGTAGTAGTTGAACCGCCGAACTGGTATTAAAGAGGCCATGCTAATCTCTGTGTATCGTTCCTATTGTAGTAGTTGTACCGCTGAACAAATAACACAGAGGCCATGATAATCTTCTCTGTGTATCCTTCCTATTGTAGTAGTTGTACCGCCGAACTGGTATCAAAGAGGCCATGCTAATCTCTGTATCGTTCCTATTGTAGTAGTTGTACCGCTGAACAAGTAACACAGAGGCCATGCTAATCTTCTCTGTATCGTTCCTATTGTAGTAGTTGTACCGCCGAACAAGTAACACAGAGGCCATGCTAATCTTCTCTGTATCGTTCCTATTGTAGTAGTTGTACCGCCGAACTGGTATCACAGGGGCGATGCTAATCTTCTCTGTATCCTTCCTATTGTAGTAGTTGTACCGCTGAACAAGTAGCACAGAGACCATGCTAATCTTCTTTGTATCCTTCCTATTGTAGTAGTTGTACCGCTTAACAAGTAATACAGGGGCCATGCTAATCCTCTCTGCACCGCCGAACAAACGTATCCCGCGGGTTAGGTAGGTAGGTGGAGTCGAATAACGACCATTAAAAGACAACATCTAGCTTCAAAAATGTATAATCTCACTTTAAAAATGCAAAATATTGCTTTGATAAGACAGAATTCAACTTTAAAAAAAAAATCAGTATCTAACATTATAAATTATCTTGTTTAAAATTAAGATATGTTCATGAAGTAAAAAGTTGGCTATAATCTACCTTTTAAAAAAATCCTTAAAAAGTTTAATAGCTTCTTACATGGTTGTGGAAAAATGTACAAATTATATTAAGAGCAAATTATAGACGTTAATTATCAAATACATACTGATTATATACCTAATTAGTTTTCAATTTTTGCATTAAAAAAACTGCCACAAACACTCTGTGATTATTTATTACAAATTTCGCATCCTCAAACAAATTAGTTAACCAATCTACTGCTTGCAATTCTGTGATGTATTCAAACGGAATTTATTGTCTTATATCAAAGAAATGTCAGTTGTATTAGAGATCATTATTCTTCTTCTTTAAAAGCTTATTGCTAATTGTGTAGAAACTATTTTTTTCGCGTTTGCAAAAATTAGAAATTTAATTTATTCAATGAAATTCTTTTTGGTCGCAGTGGTACAGCTTACTCCACGCTAACAAGCGCCAACAGCGCGAAACGCATTCGTGGATGGCTTTTCTTGATTTATCAAGAAATTGGGTTGGCCAAATATCAGGGAACAGGCTAAATCAATGTTTAGTTGATTTCTGTTCTACCAGATGGCGCTCTGCCTTCTGTAAAGCACATGTGCTCTTGGTCAGGATATGCTTTCTTTATTTTTAATTCAATGAACTGTAAGGAAATTTATATTTGTCACGTAGAAAATTGATGGAAGTCAAAT
Organism: Cordylochernes scorpioides; assembly: GCA_030710605.1. Taxonomy (NCBI): domain Eukaryota; kingdom Metazoa; phylum Arthropoda; class Arachnida; order Pseudoscorpiones; family Chernetidae; genus Cordylochernes; species Cordylochernes scorpioides. The sequence continues at coordinate 97,279,837 of CP092863.1, read as the reverse complement.
TTGAGGATAAAAAAGTAATTTATTTTTATCTAAACAATTATCAACTTATTAACGACAAATCAGACTGACAAACTCATTCTCTTTTTAAAATATTTTATTTAACTTGCTTCTCTGTCTGTTATTGTCTGTCCACACAAATCCTGTGTGTGTAATCAATTTTTTAAAAATATATTTACAGAGCACCTAGAAGTATGAAAATTTGTACATTTGCTCAAACCCGATGACAATGCAAGTTAACAAAATATCAGATTTCTGGGTGGTCGACGATCGATTAATTTTAATTTCTATATTTGATTTCAATTTTTTTGTTCAATTTTAATATACAACAACAACAACAACAAAAGCCTTTATTTAGGGTCACTGACCCTATACAGGATTCACCGGAGGTATGCATAAGAACAAAGCAGTGAGAGAAAGGAAACAACGATATATACAGAAGAAAAAGAAAAAAAAAACAAGAAAGAGAAAGAGGGAAGCAAGAAAAACAACACAAAAAGAGTAGCAGTAAGAAAGTGAGGAGTGAGTGTCACTTAGCCTTCTTCTGAGATATGGACTTGTGGAAACCATAAAACGCCGTGTTCAATTTTAATATACCTCCAGATCATAAAGAATTCTGAACACAGTGAAGAAGTAGATTATTGAGTAAATGGTTGCATCTTGTGAAGAAAAAATATTGTAGTTATCATTAAATATCAGTTTTATTGAGATATGATTGAGATCAAGTAAAATAGAGCTTGAAACATTGGATTGACAAAAGTTACTTAAACAGTACTTATCCTTTATTGTAGCGTTGGTAGAATTCGGACCGGGGTCACACAGGTATGCGAGGAGATCACCAGACACGGATAAAGCACGCAGAGAACACTTTAAGTGTCTCCACACGATAATCACCACATTCCTCCTCGTCACAATACCATAGGAATTTAATCTTGCCTTCGCCCGCACAAGTCTCAGTGGAGACTTTTCCGGGCACACTGTATCTAAAACACAAGCCGTGTTGGTGGACGCCAAGGCGTAGGTGAAGTGGAGTCGGTGTAGCTCTGTGTAGTCGTTTATTAGGTCAGATTTTCGCCCAGGGATTTGTTTTTTGGAGTATGGTAGCCGAGATTTGTAGTTCTAGAACTTCAATGCATGAAGTCTAGCAGTGGGACAGGCAGAGGAGCGGGCTTCGTGGTTGGCTGGGATTCCTCTGGGGTGCCAGTGAGTGCATCTTGCTGTACCAGGGGAGGATTTGGTGGGGCAGGAGTTGCCTTCGTGTCCATGTTTGCTACAATGGTAGCAGATGGGTTCAGCAGAGGTGCATCTGTTTGAGTTGTGTCCAAAGCCGCAGCATCGGAAGCATCTTCTGATTCGGATGGATTCTTCGAAGTGGTGGATGACGCCTTCTAAGATGAGTCTTCCTTTTTGGCCTAGAGCCTTGAAGGAGGCCGGGTCAAGTTCCAAAAACACGGTGCTTGTTCCAGATCTTGGTGTTGAACGGTGAGACACTCTGATGATCTTGTCACCTTGGATGGCTGCGATGCCGGGGATGGCTTTGACGGATTCTATGATTGAAGGGTCAGATGTTTCACTGTCGACTCTGAAGATGCAGACCCTGGGGAGGAGTTCCCGAGTTTCACGGATCTTTAGGTTGTCGGCAAGTTTTTTGGACAGGGCGGAGCTGAGGTCGGGTAAAATTTCTGGGTTGGCAGAGTGCAGGACTAATTTTCCCCTGGTCCTAAGTGAAGCCCAGACTGTGTTCTCGGGGATTTTGTGGGTGGCGCGGATGGTCTTGAGGATTTCCCTTGGGTTGGTATTTGGGTCGGTTGCTTCAATGACAACATGGGATGCGGAAGCTCGCAGGTGGTCCTGAGTCTTCTTGTTGGTGGAGGAAGAGGGTTTGAGATTGGTAGAAGGCTTGGTGGTTGGTTTAGGTGTCGCTGTTTTGGGGATGGTTTGTGTAGAGAGGGTGGCCCTTGGGAGTATCGGTTTGGGGGTTTGGGTGGAAGCAGTAATGGTTGGAGGGCGGGCAGTAGAGGCCTCGAGGGATGTAAGCTTCTCCAAGAGTTGGTCGCGTTCGGCAGTCATGGCTTTCAGTTCTTTTGAAAGTCCCAGGATGCAGGCACGGCGATTCTGGAGAAGCCTGACGATGGTGGCGTGCAGGTCAGGATGGGAGAAGCTGTTGTATAGGGCCCCAGTGGCGTTGTCAATAACCTCAATTGTCTCCGGTGTAATTTGGAGTCCTTCAGGTTCTTGGTAGAGAGCGGTGCTGTAATTTGGTGAGGAGCCATAGTAGTTTGGCGATGGAACGCTATTGTAAGAGGTATTGTAGGCGTATTTAGGCTTGTAGGTTTCGGGGTTATACGTTGGGGAGTAGGAAGGGGAAGTGGGTTGGTAGCTGCCACCACAGGAGTCCGTGTTGGTTTCTTCAGGTTCAGTCCTTATGGGTGGTTCTGCTGGGAATGAAGCATTTTGAATTGGTTCAGGTGAAACTTGAGTTACAGTGGTATTGTACTTTCTGTTTTTTCCTTTTCCCATTTTGGTGGAGAGGGGTGCTGGTGGCCGCTCTGGAGAGCAGCTATTTGTTAAAGTGAGTTAATATTGGCGATTTCGGCCGTCCGGGAGAGCTTCGTTTTCAGTTTTTTTTTTTTTTTCTTTCAGGAGTTCATAGAGCCAGGGGATGTGTGCAGTAGGTTTCAGATCTTCAGTGAGCCGGTGGTATGGTAGTTGAGCCAGTAGTTAGCAGTAGAGCCTGTAGTTGGCAGCAGGTCCAGTATTTAGCAGTATAGCCAGTAGATAGCAGTAGAGCCAGTGGTTAGCAGTAGAGCCAGGGTCTTCAAGGAAGCACAGAGAAGAGATCTTCTCTGGATGACATCCGGGGGTGAACTGATCACAATACCATAGCACCCTCTTATATACAGACATGGCCACATTCGTCCAATGAGAAGGCGGGAGAGATTGGTTCACTAACAAACGAAAACAACATTCTTCCCACTAAAAGCTGAGATAAGATAAAAGTGCAAATATTTGTCAATATAATTCTACAGGATCACTAAGGATAACTATTGCAATATAAAGTATTAAAATGATGCATTAGCGTGCCTATTATGTCTTAAAATCTTTAACTTACAATTTGGGAAAGAGCAATGCTCGAAAGAAGCATATTGTAGCTAAATATTAATTATTTTATTAACAGAGTATCATTTTTTATGTTTATATTTTGCTACTCTGTAAACTTCCCTCATTGCCTTTTTTTTTTAAACATTCATAATTTAAAAACAAAAGAGGCATATCCTGACCAGGTTCACATGTGCATTTCTAGATGGATGAGCCTGGTCAGGATATGTCTCTTTTGTCTTTAATATCAACACTTGACCTTTTTCACATTTTTTTTACATTCATAATTTGTTCTTGCCGGTGTCATCCCGAAATTTGTCTTTCCAAATTTTTCATGTGACAATATTATATATTTATCATTATATGTATTTCTCTACTGTCCCTCAAAGCTTATGTCCATAGTTCATTTAAAATACCCATTTAAAGAGTCTATCTTCAATATCAGTATAAAAGGAAAACCGAAAATGCAATATTACTGCGGTATGATAGCTTAAAACTGGCAAAACCGCTGGGAGGGTTCACCACTGATGAGGCAGACTTTCCCATTATTTTATCATCGCAGTGAGGGTAGTAGAAAATTGTTTTAATAAAGTCAAAAATAGCTTAAATTTCTCAATATAAAGTATAACTTGCACCACGCTGACGAGGGCCAACAGCCCGAAACGCGTACGTGGTTAGTTTATTATTGTTATTATTATTAATCAAGAATGGGTATTTGGCCAATTCTGGAATAATTAAAAATCGAAGATTTGCTTATATTTATTCCAATAGATGGCGCAAGCCATCAGCAACTTTCATTTGTACGATAAGGAGATGCCTTTTTATTAATTTATGCACTTTATCCCAGTACAATGTCACATTTGTACTATTTCTTCACATTAAAATATATGGTTTCACATATATAGGACATTTCCAGCATGCACCAAGTACAACAATACTTCTCTTCATTCAATATCTCGTTTATCATAGTCAGGCTTCCAAACAAGATCTCTGTAACCATCCTGGTTCACGACTGGACACCCAGGTCTACAGACAACACTGAGACATTCCCAGCAAGCACCAAGTACAACAGTGCTTCATTCAACATCTCGTTTATCATAGTCAGGCTTCCAAACAAGATCTCTGTAACCATCCTGGTTCACGACTGGACACCCAGGTCTACAGACAACACTGAGACATTCCCAGCAAGCACCAAGTACAACAGTGCTTCATTCAACATCTCGTTTATCATAGTCAGACTTCCAAACAATATCTTTGTAACCATCCTGGTTCACGACTGGACACTCAGGTCTACAGACAACACTGAGACATTCCCAGCAAGCACCAAGTACAAACAATGCTTCATTCAACATCTCGTTTATCATAGTCAGACTTCCAAACAAGATATTTGTAACCATCCTGGTTCACGACTGGACACTCAGGTCTACAGACAACACTGAGACATTCCCAGCAAGCACCAAGTACAACAGTGCTTCATTCAATATCTCGTTTATCATAGTCAGACTTCCAAACAAGATATTTGTAACCATCCTGGTTCACGACTGGACACTCAGGTCTACAGACAACACTGAGACATTCCCAGCAAGCACCAAGTACAACAGTGCTTCATTCAACATCTCGTTTATCATAGTCAGACTTCCAAACAAGATATTTGTAACCATCCTGGTTCACGACTGGACACCCAGGTCTACAGACAACACTGAGACATTCCCAGCAAGCACCAAGTACAACAGTGCTTCATTCAATATCTCGTTTATCATAGTCAGACTTCCAAACAAGATATTTGTAACCATCCTGGTTCACGACTGGACACCCAGGTCTACAGACAACACTGAGACATTCCCAGCAAGCACCAAGTACAACAGTGCTTCATTCAATATCTCGTTTATCATAGTCAGACTTCCAAACAAGATATTTGTAACCATCCTGGTTCACGACTGGACACCCAGGTCTACAGACAACACTGAGACATTCCCAGCAAGCACCAAGTACAACAGTGCTTCATTCAATATCTCGTTTATCATAGTCAGACTTCCAAACAAGATATTTGTAACCATCCTGGTTCACGACTGGACACCCAGGTCTACAGACAACACTGAGACATTCCCAGCAAGCACCAAGTACAACAGTGCTTCATTCAATATCTCGTTTATCATAGTCAGACTTCCAAACAAGATATTTGTAACCATCCTGGTTCACGACTGGACACCCAGGTCTACAGACAACACTGAGACATTCCCAGCAAGCACCAAGTACAACAGTGCTTCATTCAATATCTCGTTTATCATAGTCAGACTTCCAAACAAGATATTTGTAACCATCCTGGTTCACGACTGGACAACCAGGTCTACAGACAACACTGAGACATTCCCAGCAAGCACTAAGTACAAACAGTGCTTCATTCAATATCTCGTTTATCATAGTCAGACTTCCAAACAAGATCTCTGTAACCATCCTGGTTCACGACTGGACACCCAGGTCTACAGACAACACTGAGACATTCCCAGCAAGCACCAAGTACAACAGTGCTTCATTCAATATCTCGTTTATCATAGTCAGACTTCCAAACAAGATATTTGTAACCATCCTGGTTCACGACCTGGACACCCAGGTCTACAGACAACACTGAGACATTCCCAGCAAGCACCAAGTACAACAGTGCTTCATTCAATATCTCGTTTATCATAGTCAGACTTCCAAACAAGATATTTGTAACCATCCTGGTTCACGACTGGACACCCAGGTCTACAGACAACACTGAGACATTCCCAGCAAGCACCAAGTACAACAGTGCTTCATTCAATATCTCGTTTATCATAGTCAGACTTCCAAACAAGATCTCTGTAACCATCCTGGTTCACGACTGGACACCCAGGTCTACAGACAACACTGAGACATTCCCAGCAAGCACCAAGTACAACAGTGCTTCATTCAATATCTCGTTTATCATAGTCAGACTTCCAAACAAGATATTTGTAACCATCCTGGTTCACGACTGGACACCCAGGTCTACAGACAACACTGAGACATTCCAGCAAGCACCAAGTACAACAGTGCTTCATTCAATATCTCGTTTATCATAGTCAGACTTCCAAACAAGATCTCTGTAACCATCCTGGTTCACGACTGGACACCCAGGTCTACAGACAACACTGAGACATTCCCAGCAAGCACCAAGTACAACAGTGCTTCATTCAATATCTCGTTTTTCATAGTCAGACTTCCAAACAAGATATTTGTAACCATCCTGGTTCACGACTGGACACCCAGGTCTACAGACAACCACTGAGGACATTCCAGCAAGCACCAAGTACAACAGTGCTTCATTCAATATCTCGTTTATCATAGTCAGACTTCCAAACAAGATATTTGTAACCATCCTGGTTCACGACTGGACACTCAGGTCTACAGACAACACTGAGACATTCCCAGCAAGCACCAAGTACAACAGTGCTTCATTCAACATCTCGTTTATCATAGTCAGACTTCCAAACAAGATATTTGTAACCATCCTGGTTCACGACTGGGACACTCAGGTCTACAGACAACACTGAGACATTCCCAGCAAGCCCAAGTACAACAGTGCTTCATTCAATATCTCGTTTATCATAGTCAGACTTCCAAACAAGATATTTGTAACCATCCTGGTTCACGACTGGACACCCAGGTCTACAGACAACACTGAGACATTCCCAGCAAGCACCAAGTACAACAGTGCTTCATTCAATATCTCGTTTATCATAGTCAGACTTCCAAACAAGATATTTGGTAACCATCCTGGTTCACGACTGGACACCCAGGTCTACAGACAACACTGAGACATTCCCAGCAAGCACCAAGTACAACAGTGCTTCATTCAATATCTCGTTTATCATAGTCAGACTTCCAAACAAGATATTTGTAACCATCCTGGTTCACGACTGGACACCCAGGTCTACAGACAACACTGAGACATTCCCAGCAAGCACCAAGTACAACAGTGCTTCATTCAATATCTCGTTTATCATAGTCAGACTTCCAAACAAGATCTCTGTAACCATCCTGGTTCACGACTGGACACCCAGGTCTACAGACAACACTGAGACATTCCCAGCAAGCACCAAGTACAACAGTGCTTCATTCAATATCTCGTTTATCATAGTCAGACTTCCAAACAGATATTTGTAACCATCCTGGTTCACGACAGGACACCCAGGTCTACAGACAACACTGAGACATTCCCAGCAAGCACCAAGTACAACAGTGCTTCATTCATATCTCGTTTATCATAGTCAGACTTCCAAACAAGATATTTGTAACCATCCTGGTTCACGACTGGACACCCAGGTCTACAGACAACACTGAGACATTCCCAGCAAGCACCAAGTACAACAGTGCTTCATTCAATATCTCGTTTATCATAGTCAGACTTCCAAACAAGATATTGTAACCATCCTGGTTCACGACTGGACACCCAGGTCTACAGACAACACTGAGACATTTCCCAGCAAGCACCAAGTACAACAGTGCTTCATTCAATATCTCGTTTATCATAGTCAGACTTCCAAACAAGATATTTGTAACCATCCTGGTTCACGACTGGACACCCAGGTCTACAGACAACACTGAGACATTCCAGCAAGCACCAAGTACAAACAGTGCTTCATTCAATATCTCGTTTATCATAGTCAGACTTCCAAACAAGATATTTGTAACCATCCTGGTTCACGACTGGACACCCAGGTCCTACAGACAACACTGAGACATTCCCAGCAAGCACCAAGTACAACAGTGCTTCATTCAATATCTCGTTTATCATAGTCAGACTTCCAAACAAGATATTTGTAACCATCCTGGTTCACGACTCGACACCCAGGTCTACAGACAACACTGAGACATTCCCAGGCAAGCACATCATAGTTTTATCGTAGTCAGGCTTCCAAACAAGATATCTGGAACAACAAGGTAAATGGTAGAGGTTGTCTGGCCGGCATTCATATTTCTATGAAAAATAGACATTTCGGCCAGTTAGAGTTTTTTTTTATTTTCTCAACGTTTCGACAAAAATATTTTGTCTTCGTAGACATATGAAAATAAAAAAAACTCTAACTGGCCTAAGTGTCTATTTTTGGTAGAAAAGGTAAAAGATATTCCCAACAAATGTTGATGATCACATAGTGGGGTACAACATGCGCTGCTCCAACAGCTAATAAGCCAAGCAGCAACCAAGATGGGTGTCGTCTCAACAAGAGGCTTCTGTTCCAGCCGTCCGCCCCCACTGTGGCCTCGATAGCTGGACCTAGCAGGGCCATGCCAACATTAAAGTCCATGGGACTCTTTGGTGATGGACCCCATGGGCCCCACACAGCCTCTACAGAATATCTTACTCCTTCATCCATCCAATACACTGTCAGTTAGTCCGTGATATATCTATGCCCTGACAATTTGGAAAATATATTTCTATTAATATGCTGAATTGTATTAACTTGTTATTAATAAACAAAACTGCTTCCGAGGAAGAGTTTGTTGTTTTATTTTATATTCTTCTAAAGATTTCGGGTATCACTAACCTTTTGCAGTATAGTATGTATAAATATATAATTAAATAAAGCTCCCAGGGCTAAGTTTCTTGTGCAACTTTTTATTTTCAAACTTTCAGTTTTGTCAGTCTTTCAACAGGAGTATCACGTTATATAACAAATGTATAATATATACTATTTTATGCAAATTATTATTTACATTTTTAAATACTTATGTTTATTAAGAGAAATATATTACATTATTTGAAAATCAACTTTTTGAAAATATACGTGCATGGTGGATAATACGTGCTGGTTGAATGATATCTCGAGTCTTCAAATTAAATTTTATAATTCGTGAACTATTGTGTTATACACTGCGTGACATTGAAAATGGAACACCAAGAAATAGTGGCCAGAAAATTATGCAAATTTCAGGGTAGACGCGCCTAACCGAGTTATGCAAATGATGTAAAATGCGCAGCTCTCGTGCGCACATGAAGTAAGATATAAGGGAAGGAACTTGCAGAAAGGACAGTATTCGTGTCGTTATTTCTTCAGGGAAAATCATTGTAGAAATTTTGTTCTTGTGTCAAAAGACACGTGTAATAACAGAGAATGCCAGGTCATCGTAAACGGAGGCAGTTCAAGCAGACAGACGCTTTTACGAGGGGCATGGTGATCGGACTGAAAAGGGCAGGTTGGTCCATACGTCAAATCACAGCTGATACACACCTTGGTGCGTCCACGGTGCACGACTGTGGAGAAGATGGTTGGAACAAGGAAATGTGGCAATTTATAGGAATGCCGGTGCAACCAGAGTGACGTCAGCACGTGTGGATCGGCGTATCCTTCGACAAGCAGTGGCGGCCCCACAAGCCACTTGTACCGCCATCCTGCAACATGTGCAAGACACCCTAGATCATTCCATCTCGACCAGAACCATTTCCCGTCGATTGGTTGCTAATGGCTTGCACTCATGCCGTCCGCTAAGAAGACTGCCATTGACCCCACCGAATAGGCGCCAACGTTTGGAATGGTGCCGGGCTAGATCGACGTGGATGACGGAATGGCACAGAGTCGTGTTCTCAGATGAGTCGCGTTTCTGCTTGTCCAGTGATAGTCGCCGTGTACGCGTGTGGCGTCGACGTGGAGAAAGGTCCAATCCGGCAGCAATTGTGGAACGCCCCACCGTGCGACAACGTGGAATCATGGTTTGGGGCGCGATCGCGTATGATTCCAGGTCACCTTTACTTCGTATTCAGGGCACTATGACGGCCCAACGATACGATGATGATGTGCTGCGCCCGGTGACACTCCCCTACCTTCAGGGGGTACCCAATGCCCTTTATCAGCAGGATAACGCCCGACCGCACACTGCTCGCATTAGCCAACAAGCTCTGCAAGATGTACAGATGCTTCCCTGGCCACCGTATTCTCCTGATCTCTCACCAATCGAGCACGTCTGGGACATCATTGGACGCCGTTTGCATGCCTTGCCACAGCCGCGTTCAGAAGACGAACTGTGGCAAATGGTTGAGAGGGAATGGAGAGCCATCCCTCAGGACGCCATCCGTACTCTGATTGACTCTCTACATAGACGTGTTGCTGCGTGCATCGCTGTCTGCGGTGGTCCTACTTGCTACTAAGCCGACGCCGTTCTCGCTCTGTATTATGACTATCATTTTGAAATAAAGATCACTTATTGTTCGTCCCTGTCTCTCTCTGTCTGCCGAGTTTCATCACTTTCTGGCCACTATTTCTTGGTGTTCCATTTTCAATGTCACGCAGTGTATATAGAAGACTGCCTACATCTATGGGATAGTATTTATCCATATTGTTTCGATGTTTCTGGTAGTTCAATGCATCTGTTCATGCTTTTTGGTGTTTGGTTATCAGTTATATCAAGTACTAGCCGAATGTCCCGAGCAACGCCCGGGTTTTTACCCGATTAAATGTTTAATTCAAATACTATTCGTTACAATTATAAATTGGCGCCGTGGATGTCTCTCTTGTGAAACGTCCCGCTCCAAACTTTGTGTGTTTTTAAAATATAAAAATAAAAATGCAACGATATTTGATATTTGTATTATTTTGATTTTTTAAATGAATATATTTTAAATTTGATATATACATAAAATCATATCAAGTGATTTCTTGCCCCTACGCCATCATTACGTCACTCAAGGTCGGTCCCGCTCCACCAATCCCCTGTCGCCCCACGTGGTCCATCCTTCCTCAATTTTACTTCTCGAAGTTACCGCAGTGAGGCGCTGGTTGCGAGTCAAATAGCGAAAATTTGTTAATAACTTTAAAGATATTCGAGAAAGAAACCTGAAAATTTGCCTAAAGTTTTTCCAGATTCAACTCTATACGAGGTGTGTTCAAAAAGTATCGCGAATTTTGAATTTTCGCGGGTTACGTATATTCGAATTTTGATTTTTTTGTGGCTTTATGTTGGTACTCATGTCTCTCACTTATGCCGACATGCTCGGCCATTTTGAATGTCCACTTAATTGTTTTAAGAACGAAATACTTGATGAGGAAAGAGTGTATTTACAGTATGGTCCCTCATCGAGCCGGATACTTTAAAAAATTAAGGTAAGCCATTTGAAAACTTAAAATTCTTAAAATAAAGTCATGCCCAAATCTGAAGTTAAAATTCGGCACAAATTCAACTTTATTATTCAGGAAATAAAGGATCTGGAATCAAAGAATAAAGCTATTGTAGAATCCAAAAACATACATAGATTAAAGCTATTCCAACAAGAAGTTAATGAAAGGAAAATTAGCCTAAATCAAGTTATCAACACATTATTAGAATCAGAGTTAGATGAGACACAATATGAGGATTATTCAAAAGCTAAAGATGATATTTTTAATATGTTGGTGTCTATTGAAGAAGCTTTATCTTTGATTGAAACCAAAGAAAATACTCATAGTGATAAACAACTGCCCGAATCCAATGTCAATTTACCTAAGATAAATTTACCCATTTTCAATGGTGATTCAGCCAATTGGCTTAGTTTTAGAGAAATATTTAACTCCACCATTAATTCAAATCAAACACTAACGGAAATACAAAAATTTCAATATCTAAATGCATCTGTTAAGGGTCCTGCGGAAAAGTTGATTCGGGGTTTTCCCATTTCTGACAAAAACTACCAGCAAGCATGGGATACCTTATGCAATAGATTTAATAACAGAAGAGAATTGGCTTTTTCACAAATCAACAAAATATTCTCCATAAGGCCATTAAAATCTATTTCGGCTGGTTCTCTCTATGAAATCCTTGATGTTTGCAATGAAGGCATTAGAAATCTCTCAGTGCTAGGACTTGAGAAAAACACATTAACAGATCTAATCCTGATCTTTTTTTTTTTAAAAAAGAATCGGTGAAGCCCTCAGGAAAGAATGGGAATTAACCCTTCAAAATGAAGAATATCCAACATTTGAAAACTTTGTGAATTTTTTAGAAAAACATGCTAGAAGCCTGCAAGGTATGAGAATTCCTTTGTTCCAGGAACAAAAAACCTCTAGCAAAAATATGATGGCTCACGGCCTTTATGTCAACAAAGGTCAAAATTGTATTTTATGTCATCAAATTCATAAACTAAATGACTGCCAGAGATTCATAAATCTTCCCTTGCCTAAAAAATGGGAATTAGTTAAAAAACATAAACTTTGTCAAAATTGCCTTAGAGCAAATCATGAGATATCCAAATGTCTCATCACATCAAGATGTAAAAACTGCAAGCAGAACCATCATACTCTTCTGCATGAATACAACTCTGAACCATCCATTCCACAACCAACAACCTCTCAAGAGATGTTGATTTCAACAAATACCATCTGTAATGTGATGCCTTTGGAAACGGAAACAAATATTCTACTGTCAACAGCCCTTATTAAAGTCAAGGCGAAGGATGGCTCATTTGTGCTATGTAGAGCATTAGTGGACAATGGGTCCCAAAGATGCCTAATTTCAGAACAATGTTGCCACAAGTTGGGACTTGAAAAAATGAAAAATTCTTATACACTAAAAGGTGTAGGTGACATTGTTGTCAACAGGACAACATCGCAGGTTGAAATAGAGTTCACCCCACATCATAATGATCAATTATTTTCTGCCAGAGCATTTGTGGTTGGGAGGGTAACTGCAGACCTTCCAAACTTCCAAATTCAGTCAGCAGACTTTCCTCATTTAGAAAATTTGCTCTTGGCAGACCCAGAATTCTATGTCACCAAGCCCATAGACCTAATTTTGGGTGCAGATACCTTTGTATAATTCATTATAGGTCATAAAACAGATTTAAAGCACCATCCGATAGCACTTAATACCAAGTTAGGTTGGCTTGTTTCTGGGAGAATCCATTCAAATATTAAGTCGAATACTTCGGTAATCAATCACTGTACCACTGAACTTGATTCCAGCATAAGAAAATTCTGGGAACTTGAAGATGTCCCAATTTCTAAGGCCCAGTTGGGTATAAAGAATGCCCCATCTCCAAGTCTACAAGAGTCCATTCAGAACTCTCCAAGTCTAAAGGAGTTCACTCAGAACTTTCCAAGTCTGCCGGGGTCCATTCAGACCTCTCCAAGTCTACCAGACTCTGTTCAAGGGTCACCGTCTCTAACTTTGAGCCTACAGAACTCCAAACACAACTCTCCAACCCCCTTACAAGTATCAGTTCACAGCCTGAAAGAGGCCATGTCCCCTTTGGTCGAAATGCCATCAAGCCCTGGGTGCTCCAAGCAGATTCCAATTCCTATAGAAGAAGACTCTACAGAGGCCAACTTTGCACGAGAATACAGCCAAAGGTCTCCAATCCCGGACCAAGAGTCTGATCCTCTTGGTTTGAATAAGGAAGAAGGAGCCTGGCAGACCAAAGTAGCTGGGTTTCTCCGGAGTCCTCAGAGCTGCTCCTCCTCCGTATCCACCACCATCTGTGGTGAGATGGATCCTGAGGACAGCTGCCATACCATCATCTGTGAAGCCCCAGTCACCTTCCCCAATCAGGAAGAGGTCACCCAGAGCACATCCACTACTCAGTCTGGAACATGGCCACCAGTGGAAGATCCCCAGGCCTTGTATCCCAGTAACACTGCTCATCTGCAGGAGACCACTCCTGTTCTTCAGAAGAAGGAGGAAAGCCCCACATGGACCAAAGTGGTTCAGCCACCCGATTCCAACTCCCACTTATCATTTTCTAACCAGGATGTTATTTCCCCCCACTCGGAAGAGAGCCAGAACCGAGTTGATAATCTGCCATCCTACCCGATGAGCCCAGAGCAGAGTTACACTCTCTCATCGGCTTCTGTTGAAGATTTCAAGGCCCAAAGTGGGCCCAAATCCCCTACATCTCCCACCAGAGGTTCAGAGAGTTGCCGATGTTCTGGGGATTATACAGAGCCACAGATGTCTCAGAACTCCAATTTTTCATGCTCCTCTATAGAAGAATCTGAAGATGCCTCTCAGAAACCTTCCTCACCCAACCAGGAAAGTGTTTCATCAGTCCTGGAGGCAAATGAAAACTGCCCCTCAAGAGTCCTGTCTGGCTCCATAATCTCAGAATCCACTTTGTCATCGTCCGCTCCTGTGAGGTCAGATGGGGTTGAGGAATCTCCTGGTTACAGGCCTGGGTCCCCTCAAGCTGAGTGTAAGACTGATTGGTTCCATGTATCCAGTCAAGATAATCCAGCTGATTGCGCATCCAGAGGAATCATGCCTCAAGACTTGGTTAATCATAGAATTTGGTGGCGGGGTCCTATTTGGCTTCAAGAAAATAATGATCGATATATTCCTTCTTCACCAACCCAAGTAAACCTCAATATCATTCAAGAAGAAGTCGGTGAAGATCAAGTGTTGGATCAAACAACCTTAATTCAAAATTCAGAAACTATGTTAAATCTAGAATTCATTGAAAGGTATTCCACAATTACAAAATTGATCCGAATAACAGCTTGGTGTTGGAGATTCTACTACAATTGCCTCCTCTTTGATCCAATTCGTCAGAAAGGACCTTTGACAACAAGAGAATTAACAAAGGCAATTCAAGTCTTAGTCAAATCAATCAGCAAGTTGAATTCTGCACGGAAATAAAATTACTGAAGTCAAACAAACAACTACCTCTGTCCAACAAGCTAACTTCTCTAAATCCCTTTTTAGACACTCAAGGACTTCTAAGAGTTGGAGGTAGACTCAAGTATTCCTATTTAAATGAAAATCAAAACTTCCCTCTCTTACAACCAAAACCCCCACGCCAGGAATCACTTATCAAAAATCTCTTAACTGAGAATGCCGACATTCCTGAGGCTATTGATGAGAATCAAGAAGATTCTTCAATTTTAGAAACCACTTTTGTCATTGAAGACGAAGAGTCTAACAAAGATATCGGGACTCCAAAGATTGAAATCTCCGAAGTTTCGGTTATTGACAAATCGGAAGGCAAAGATTCGAAAGAACCAATGGTCAGTGCAGAAGCTCTGGATAAGAAAGAACTGTGCCATGATGACTCAGCTCACCTCAATGTAGTTGAAGCTGATCTTAATCGACCTAAAGAGGCTACCAGTGGTATAATCAATATTTCTACAGAAGCTAATGAATCGGCAAGCAAAGAGAAAGCTGTATCTGTTGAAATTGTGGATACATCAACAAAGGATTATCTACAGAGCGGTGAAAAGGCTAAATTATCCCGCTGGAAACCCATCGATTCTCTATGCTTAGAAGACGTCAAGGAATCTGAAGACGACGATGAAAATTACAGTTCATCGGCATATATAGAATGGCCAGAAATCTTGAAGAAAGAAGTCTTAAGACCCGAAGCTTTAGAAAAGGCAGTCAATCCGGAAGATTCTGAGAAGGCGGCAGAAAGTCGACAACTCTCCAAAGAACATTTAGAGGAATCGACAGAACAAGACTCATGCATAAAAGCTGAATCAAAAACTTGGGAAGATCCTATTGAATCCGACTTAGCAGCCGCAGAGTCTGATAATCCAGCAGTTCCCGAAAGAGAACTGGCCAACGAATCTGAAAATCTCATCCAAGATTCACCTCAATCGGATACTCAAAGATGGAAGCTGATTCAAAAACTAAAAAAACTCATTCTGGTCAAGATGGTCCAAGGAATATCTCCAAGGCCGTGGTAAATGGCGAATCAAACAAGACAATATCCAATAGGTCAACTAGTCTACCTCAAAGAGGCTCAAATATCTCCACTTCGCTGGGCCTTTGGCTAGGATTCAGGAGATATTTCCAGGAGAGGACAAGAATGTCCGGGTAGTCCAGATAAAGACTTCAAAAGGAGTCTTCAAGAGACCCATTACAAAGCTGATTCCATTACCTTTCAAACAATGAGAATTGTAATCTTAGCTACATAGTCGGAATCAATTGGTCCAGCATCTATACTGTTGGAACTCTTTTTTTTTTTTTTTTTTGTTTTCTGGTCATCTCTTCCCAGCCGGGGAGTATGTTGGATCCTATAGTTAATAATTTCCTTAAATTCAATTTTATATATGAAAATTAAGTCAAAATCTCTAAATTCAATTGTACAATATAAATCTTTAATATGTAAATTTTAAAGCAATCAACATGTATGTAAATTTCCAGTTTAGTTAATTAATAGTTTTTAGTTTTCTCTCTCTCTCTATCACTAGTATCTAAATCTAAATCAAATTCATGTATTCTAAAATCATGTGGTAGCTACTCCTACTCTAAAACCCAAATACAATAAAATAATTCAAGACAAGTGGCAAAGTGCTTCTTAGTATCATTACTGAACATTCAAGCCACAAACAGTATGGTTTTGGTACATTCGTACCAAATAAAGAAACTCTTTCCTCATCAAGTATTTCGTTCTTAAAGTTTAGTGAAGGAATTATTACTTCAATATTCACTTAATTGTTGACAGCTGCTTTGCTTGCAGGTGTTTTGGATCGTCTTCGATTTTTACCTAATAAAAAAAATGGATCAAAGAACCTGTATCAAATTTTGTGTGAAAAACTAAATTAAGTGCGCGGATGCATTCCGAATGTTGACTGTGGCATACGGAGAAGCTACCTTGGACCGAAGCAACGTTTATCGGTGGTATAAAATGTTCTCAGAAGGCCGAGAAGATTGTGAACGACGAAGAGCGTGCTGGACGCCCGAGCACTTCAACAACAGACGAAAAAATTAATGAAGTGGAGGAAAATGATATTGGCCAATCGTCGAATCACCGTTAGAGAAGTTGCTGAGGACCTAAACATATCGATTGGCTCGTGCCATTCGATTTTTATCAATGATTGGGCATGAGACGGGGTCGCCGCGAAATTCGTACCAAAATTGCTCAATTGCGACCAAAAACAGCATCGCATGAACATTGCTAATGAGATGTTGGACTCGGTCCGCGACGACCCAAATTTGCTCCAGAGGGTCATAACTGGTGACGAAGCGTGGGTTTATGGTTATGACGTGGAAACCAAAGCTCAATCATCTCAATGGAAGCTGCCGCACGAACCAAGACCGAAAAAAAGCGCGCCAAGTTCAGTCGAATGTGAAAGTTTTGCTGACAGTTTTCTTCGATTGCAGGGGCGTGGTGCATCATGAGTTCTTGCCACAGGGTAGAACGGTCAATAAGGAATATTACCTGCAAGTTATGCGCAATTTGCGCGAAGCAATCCGCCAGAAACGCCCGGATTTGTGGAAGAACAAAAATTGGCTTTTGCACCACGATAACGCCCCTGCTCACACATCGTTGCTTGTGCGCGACTTTTTGGCCAAAAACAACACACTAATGATGCCGCAGCCACCGTATTCCCCAGATCTGGCCCCCTGTGACTTTTTCTTGTTCCCTAAACTGAAGAGGCCCATGAAAGGACGACGTTACGCTACGCTTGACGAGATAAAGACGGCATCGAAGGAGGAGCAGAAAAATATTTTAAAAAAATGATTTTCTGAAGTGCTTCGAAGATTGGAAAAACCGTTGCACAAGTGTATAATATCTCATGGGGATTACTTTGAAGGGGACAAAATAGGTATTCATGAATATATAAATAATTTTTGAAAAACACAAAAGTCGCGATACTTTTTGAACACACCTCGTATGTCTTGAATACCAATGACTTCTAGTCAGATTAGTTACGTATTGTGAACGTGTATAGCCGACAATTAGGAATTGCCCAGTATATTGGTCCTATCCACAGACTTTGCACTTATAGGTGTCAGATCTCTATTTGATTGCTTGAACTCACCGGTTTAAATTGTGTAATTTGAGGCTATTAAAACAACCCGTTAAAACAATAGCTCAAAATGCCATTTGGGTGGTCGGTTAACAAAGACGTGCATGCGAGCTGATTAGTGCGATCATTTATTTGACATTGTAATTTGGTGCAGGAATGGAAAGCTAATGTTGCACATGACTGGTACAGAACAGGAAGGATAAGCACCGATTCTGTCCCTCCCAAGAGAACAGCAGTCTTTGATTTCCAGTTTTAAGTCTGGTCATCTACGGACAATGACTTTCCAGAATGGTTGCAAGATTTTCCCACTATGTACTAAGTGTCAACCTGCAACCCCAAAACATATTATTAACTGTATTGACTCATTCATTGATGAGCTCTACTCATCCCCAGCAGACACCATCTACAAGCTCTACAAGCTTGATACCCTGATATGATTGAGTGGAGATAAGAAAGAAAAAGACATATTGTGATCTGTAACACTTGGGATAATATTTTAGGGAAAAAACATCAAGCTGTACAGACAAGTGTTTGACAAACAGAGAGAGATGATAAATATAATTAAACAATATTAAAAAATACACTAATTAACAAACTTAATGAAATGGAGTCTTAGATGCTTTCAGTCATCCATTTTATTGAAGAAGACTTGTTCACACTTGGTTATCTTGTGTGTCTTCAATATGTCTCAAACTCTACAAGGTTGATAATCCTAATCTGATTGAGTGGAGATAAGAAAGAAAAAGAAGACATTGTAATTTGGATCAAAATCTAGATTCTGTCGAAAATTGTGGAATTGTCCAGTATATCGGTCCTATCCACTCTCTCTGGCTCCAGATGGGGGGACCCTTCCGTGTATTTATAGCCAAACGCCTCACCGGGGTTATTTTGACCTTTGACTAAAATATCTCACTGCTTTTTTTCATCACTTTTTGGGCCCTCACTAACGTACACAACGCCCAAGAGAGAATATACCCATTGAATTTACATATTTATATAATATACATTTTGCTGAAAACAACATTAATATCTTTTACTTATCCCATATGTTTTGATCTTTGATTTATTTATCTGATTTATTGATTTTCTACATATGGATATATTTATTTCAATACACAAAAAGCGAAATTCCCGGCTAGATATAATTGCGTCGATTTACATTTTTTTCAAAACAGAAACAGTTATAAACATATTATACAATAAAATGTATCAAAAATAAAAAGAGAAACAATAATATTATATTAGGAACCTGAACCTTTCAGGTTAGAAAGATAATCATAAATATATTTACAGAAATAGTTAAATCTATGATAATTATATCTGATATTTACAAATTGATATAGATCTACAACATTATTTATTGTCTGTTGTCTAGCGGTGAAGAAGAGTGGCATTCCAGCAGTAGATGTCTTGAGTCTGGAATTCGTTACTACAATGACAGCTAGTCTTCAACCGCTCCAATTTTTGATAAAAATACATTAAAATTTCCATGGTTCGTTATAAAATGGGTATTATAAAAATTGGAGAGGAAAATTTTGGGATTCCAAACGGGAAAAAGCTTTGGAATGTTTCATTTGTTTTTTAGAAATAATTCATCCATTTTTGCCATTTCTACATATGGGTTATTTTACTAAATATTTCTAAGCTCCTCAATATATAATACTAGCCGAATGACCCGGGCAACGCCCGTGTTTTACCCCCGATTGAATGTTTTTTATTCAAATACTATTTGTTACAATTATAAATTGGCGCCTTATATAAATGCATATATTAGTTTATAATCTATAGCCTATGTGCTTTATCTGTCTATGTACTGTTGGCTTCCGTAGGCGTCTCTTGCTGGGAAAAAGAAAAAGAGGATTCCATTTGGTTATTACTAATATATGCATTTATTTAAGGAGCGACCCGCTCCAACACAATGGTTACAAAAACGAAAAGGCGAGTGGGGGGGGGGGGAGCAAAGGTGGCGTGATCGTAGCCGACCAATAGGAGGGCGCCATTCCAAAAAAAAAAAAGCAAACGGTGACAGAGATGACTGATGAAGAATGACGCTCGTAACTGTATATAGAATCTTGTAAATTCATCACGAAGTATCTCAAATATTTTTCCTATAGAATTAAAATCGATATTTCGTAATTCATTTTTAAGATTTATTATACGGAAAAGAAAATACATATATGTGTTTTGAAAATAGAGCAATCCATAAATAAATATTTAATTAAAAAGGTATATATTGGATCAAAACACATATTAATATTGTAGAACGACATTTGAAAATTACCCCGCATGTGTTTCTTTTGAACGAAAATCGAAATTTTATTTTAAGGAGAAATAACGATTATTTCTACCCTTAGGGATGAAGTATGAAAGGATGAATTGTGAAGAGTAATGATAAACGGAAAAATAAAGTGTCCAGGGATGGGAATCGAATTCACAGTGTTCCGCTTACCGGGCAGATGCCATGTCCACTTTCGTTCAAAAGAAACACATGCGGGATAATTTTCAAATGTCGTTTTACAATCATAAGCCGCCTTATATTGTATTACATATTAATATGTTATAATACCTTGATAAAGGTTGGCGTTCAGGCTACTGAAATATTGGTAAAATAAATTATTTTTATCCAATATATATATTTTTAATTAAAAACATATATGTGTGGATAAAATAATAAAAATGTTGGGTGTTGGTTTTTAGATGTGAGAGCCTGCTTGAAATGCAATAGTGCAGAAGCTTCTCCGGAACATATCATGCTCAGAACTGACAATAGAGGACCTATTTTCCAGGCCTATAACTACCATCGCAAAATTGGAGAGGAGTGGACTTCAGGAATTGGTTTAACCATGGAGATAAGCACCACCACCACCAGATGTAAGAGCGACTCATGTGAGTGAGATCAGGATATGCCTTTTTTGATTTTAATATACTTGTCTAGAGCAACACCTGACCTTTTTTTAATTATTTTATAGATATTTTTAGGAAGGGGTTCACCACTTTCTTTGATATGGATCCTCTGAGAAGTAATAAATCAAGACTGAGTTAAACATTCCTCTGGAATCGTAAAGATATAGGCTGCCTGGCCGGCATACATAGTTCTTTAAATTAAAGATACTTCGGCCAGTAAATCTTTTTATTGTCTCGACGTTTGGACAAAAATCTTTTGTCCTCGTCAGGAGCGAGCAAAAATTAAAACATTTGGCAAAGCGTTAAAAATTATTCTAAAGCTGCAAGGGCGCTCTCACGCGGAAGATAATATGTTGATAAAGTTGCCCTCTTTCTCTCTTTTTGGAGATTGGGAAACGTTTATAAGCAGTAATTTGAGGCTATTAAAACAACCCATTGAAGAAAATAGCTCAAAATGCCATTTGAGTGGTCAGTTAACAAACGACGTATATGCCAGGTAATTTGTGCGATCATTTATTTCATATTGTAATATAGATCAAAAATCTATATTCCCTATAAAATTGTGTTTAGGAATTGTCCAGTATATTGGTTCTATCCACAGACTTTGCACTTATAGGTGTTAGATCTTTATTTGTATTTGATTGAATCTTTGTCGATCGTAGAAACAATTCCAATCGTGCAGGCAGAGTTTGGTGAGCTCAATGTGAATCACAGCTAAAGAGAAGAGGAATGTTTAATTCAGTATTATTTTAGTTCTTCTCAGAGGGATCCATATCAGAGAAAGCGGTGAACCCCTTCCTAAAAATATTCATACAATAATAATAAAAAGATCAGGTGTTGCTCTATATAAGTATACACCTATCCCCCGATTTACACTGTACTTGTTTTACACGTTTTCACTTTTACGCTGTTTTCCAAATAAGTTTTTTTTTATCGCACTATACTAAAATGCGATATTCTACTCTATACTACCTATGTTAAAAAGAATATTGGGAGGCTCTGATTCATGAGGGGCGAACACCTATTCAGATTTGACAGTTTAATATACACCTATCCCTCGATTTACACGTTTTTCTCAGGAACGTATCTACCGTGTAAATCGGGGGATAGGTGTATTAAAATAAAAAAAAAGGCATATCCTGGATCTCACTCACATGAGTCGCTCTTACATCTGGTGGTGGTGGTGCTTATCTCCATGGTTTAAACCAATTCCTGAAGTCCATTCCTCTCCAATTTTGCGATTGTAGTTATAGGCCTGGAAAATAGGTCCTCTATTGTCAGTTCTGAGCATGATAAGATATGTATAGATTCTCTCGAGTAAGTATGCAAGATTGGTAACATGATAAAATTCAACTTTTTTTTTAGAGAGACGATGGCACTTACCTTCTTCCAGCTCTGCAGCTTTGGTGGACGACGTCGTCACCAGTAGCAGAAGCCACCAGAACATCCTGCCACATCACATCGTCCCATCATTGACTGGCAAAACATCTTTGAACGATAACATTGCTAGGAGATACAATATCCTGGTGATGGTCTCTCAGGGGTCAAGACTTTTTCCATTTTAAAAGGAAGTTTTCAGGAAGGTAGTCACTTATCAAATAAATCATTGATAAGAAGTTTCAATCGAAAAAAATCATTGATAAGAAGTTTCAATCGAAAAAAATCGTTGATAAGAAGTTTCAATCGAAAAAAATCATTGATAAGAAGTTTCAATCAAAAAATCTTTTATAAGAAGTTTCAATCGAAAAAAATCATTGATAAGAAGTTTCAATCAAAAAAATCTTTTATAAGAAGTTTCAATCGAAAAAAAAAAATCATTGATAAGAAGTTTCAATCAAAAAAAATCATTGATAAGAAGTTTCAATCGAAAAAAAAAATCATTGATAAAAGTTTCAATCGAAAAAAAATATATCGCAGGCAGTGGGCAAGCACGCTGAAATGTAAAATTTAACGCCATCTGTGTAACAGACCTGAAGAAAGGACAAGAAGCGTCACAAATCTCAGGAGTTAGGGATCAGATTGATCAATTGACGGACAATTGGGTCTTGTTGAGCTGCCGTCCGTGATGGCAGGGGTGAGGCTCCAGGCAATTCCACTAGTACAACTCTTGCCCGCTGTCATATATAAACCCGGGTTGAAACACGTTTTATTTTTCGTATTTATTGCACACTGTGTTCCTCAATCTTTGCACATATGCGTGCAAATAACCAAACGGAAATATAGCCTCACCTAGCACTTGTAAATGTTGAAATGTAGGGTGAAGCAATGGCAAATTATATATTTTTGTCTACTCGTACTACAGTTCAGAAGATCGTTTAAAAAAAAAAAAGATGACTAGAAAAATGCAGTATATATCGCCAATAAGGCTGTATATTTACATAGTAGAAATACAGTCACCAAGCTCTACCTAAGATAATTAACATAATTATTTGTATTTAATTAGAAAGGCATATATTGGATCAAAATTTTAGACTAAAGATTTATTTATGGATTGCGCTCTATTTTCAAAATAAGTATTTGTACTTAGAATTGAAATAAGAGTACGTTTATATATAAAGATATATTATATATGTTATATTAAGATATTATTTAAAATGTTATATTAAGATATTATTTGAAATGTTATATTAGGATATTATTTAGAATGTTATATTAAAATATTTTATTTAAAATTATAATTTCATAGATATAAATACTCTGTATAAATCGACCGCCAGAGGTCACGCTTCCATATAAAATCTCATTGTTGTTCTTCCCAGAAGTGATAAATACCTCAAGTCCATCTCTTGGTGGAAATCTGATTTGAATCCTCTCAAAAGAGCCACTCAAAAGGCACAGCGGGCCTTTATAAAGGCACGCGGTGTCGTTAAGGGTGTGCTGGAGGTCTTTTACAAAAGACTGAAGGCAAGATATCGCCGTGCGAGGAGACTGGCTAAGAAAGAAGCATGGAGGGCAGCCTGCTCGCGTTGCGAAATCAGCCCTTGGGGTGGAATCTACAGTTTCATCAAGGGAAATTTTAAGCGCAAACCCCTCTCAGCTCTCCCAGTTGGTAGCGGCTTCACTGAAGGTCCGCGGGACACATTAAATCACGTATTAGATTACTATTTCGGCCCGCGTCCCGCCTGATACCATGTTAGAACACAAAGATTTAAGCAAAGTCATCGCATCGTCATCTGATAACGACCCTTTGTTTACAGATAACGAGTTGTTGTTGACAGCGGATAAGGTAAACTTATCTTCTTCTCCTGGTAGTGATGGCATGCCACCTCTTCTTATCGTAAAACTAGTTAAACATTTTCGGACGTTTTTTCTAAGTATTTTCAACATGTGTTTAACCACTGGCCACTTTCCATCTACGTGGAAGCTGGGGGACGTCGTTCTCGTCCCAAGCGAAGTGGGGAGGACTTTCTCGCATCACACCGTCCAATCACGATGCTGCCTGGTTTGGGCAAGATCCTTGAGCGTCTAATTCTTGCTAGGCTGTCGTGGATGGCCGATAGGATGTGTAAAGCGCCTCCAAACCAGTTCGGATTTAAGCCTTGTAGATCTACTACAGCCGCACTCTTAAATCTAAAATCTACTATAACCCGGACGATCAAAAATAGGAAATCTTGTCTTCTTCTTTCTTTTGATGTTAAAGGCGCTTTTGACAACGTGCTCCACTCCAGTATCTTGAGAGCGTTGCACAAAAGCGTCTGTCCCAGAAACATTTATCACCTGATAAACTCGTTTCTATGTAACCGTGTTGTGAGACTATCTATGAATGGTTGTACTGTGTCGAGACGAATTTCCAAAGGATGTCCCCAGGGTTCAGTTCTCGGCCCATTCCTTTGGAATATTGTCTTTGATGAACTCCTCACGCTGGACTACAGGAATAATGTTTTCCCGCAAGCCTACGCGGATGATCTGGTCGTGGTGGTCTCGGGATGCCGACCTAGTCAACTTCCCGCGGCCCAACACACCATAGATATGATCGCTAGGTGGTGCAGTTTGCATAAACTGGAACTCAGCGTGGGGAAGTGCCAGGCTATGGTTCTCCTCAGACCACACGGGAGACTGCCTGAACCGCGCCGGGATCTGGTTATCCACGCACGGCCAATCCAATGGTGCGACTCAATTAAGGTGCTGGGAGTGAGATTTGATCAACGTCTATCTTTCTACCAGCACGTAGTTGAAGTAATCTCAACTTTGGTTTTGGCTACCGCGCCTTGAGAACTCTGTATCTGCAAGTGGTTGTTCCTGCCATTGCCTATGCCTCGGCGGTTTGGTTTCCTGATCTTTCTCAACGCTCCTTGAATGTTCTACTGAGTGCTCAAAGGCCTTTCCTAGTGAGAGCTTGTAGAGCTTTCAGATCAACCAGCAACGCTGCTCTAATCTCCTCTCCAGAGTCCTTCCTCTCGATCTGGAAATCTTGGCTAAACTGAGCTATACCTTAAAAAGTATGGATTGGTTGACGCTGAAATTCCACTCGAGCCTCCTCCCTTTCCACATCCTCTCCCCTACCCCCCCTATTACTCCGCTCCCAGTAATATTCCTGCTCTTTTCTTCCACGTGGCATACTATACAGATGGTTCCAAAACCAGAGATGGAGTTGGCGCCGGCGTGTACAGGTTCTCTTGTCTCGATTGTGCACCTGAAATACGTGAATCTCATGTTCTGTCCCCTCATTGTTCTGTCTTTCAGGCGGAAGCCCTTGGATTGGTTAAGGCTCTTGAAAACGCAACCACTTTACCTAATCATCTAACCTTAGGATTCTTCCTGGACAACCTCTCAGTCGTGAAGTCAGTTCTGAACTCTAAGACTGGTAATTACCTTATCGACAGAGCTCTGCTACTGATTTCGCGATTGAATCGCAATGGGAACAGATGCACCATACAATGGATCAAGGGCCACAGTGGGAACGTGGGTAATGACATTGCGGACACACTCGCAAAGCGGGGTGCTGAGTCTGCTGACCCAAGCTGTTACAAACTCGCTCCTTTGTCGTTTGTAAAATCGGCAATCTACGGCCGGGCGCGTGAAGCATGGGAAAGCAGATTCCTCTCTCTAGCTCCTTCTATCCACACCCGCTTTGGCCTTACTCCAATGAGTCTTTTAGACAAAAGGTATGCGTACATCGTCCCTAGCGAGCACATTGTGGTAGGCCTGCTAACGGGACACACGTGGACGGACAGTTTTCGCCCACAGGATAGGCGTCATTGACGATCCTTCCTGCCCTTACTGCGACGCCGACAGGAAGAAACTCTGTCTCACATCGTGCTTGAGTGCAGCAGCCTTGGTGCCCTTAGATTCCCCCTTCTTTCCACCTGTGCAGAAGAATTAGGGTGCACTCCGCGGTCACTCAAAGACTTTATTTTCAACAGGAGCACTTGGCGAGCCTGCCTGGAGTTCCTAAACGCCTCTGATAGACTTAAGCCACGCGTCCGCGCGGAGGATTCCGATCACCTGAGTGACTCGGACTCCTCACCTCATGGTTAACACCGGTCATTGGCGGCTGCTCGCAGACGTAACTTTGGCCTGTGCCGCTGTTTAAGATCGGTTTCGCGACCTGCCCTGCGTATGTGATCGCCCCTGACGCTGTCTCTGTAACCCAAGGACAGAGGGCAAATGGTTTGGCGATTCGACGGCGCGGGCTGCTCGAGAAATCGACTTACGCAGCGACCCATTTGAACGCGCTATGCAATCCATGGTGTACTTTTGGTTGGTCGTCTTAGCACTGGTACCCTCACCAGTAATCTTATCCAAAACTTTAATTTATTCATTTTTACAAAAAAAAAAAATAATAATAATAAAAAAAAAAATAAATATAGTCTATCTTTTCCCATCAGTTGCTGAATCATTCTCGCTTTATCTAATATTCTTATTTAAACAACAGCTGTCTTTCTTTTATTTTCCCTGGCCTGGGGAATCTAACCTTTTTGAACAGCCTTGGTTGCGTGCAGCACCTTGATTCTTTACACCGTGCATTGCGGCTTGTCTGCCTGCTACAAACCTGCTACGCCTGCTTCAACACCATTGAACCCGTCTCTGCCACCCCCTGAACTCCGCGGATCACCACCCTGCTCCCCCCGGTCCTCCTCTACATCCCGGCTCTCCTGGCCTCACCTGGCGATGATCCCTGGCCACCCATCCCCAGGCCCCTCCAACTATGCTTTGTATATATTCCGCTTTATGCGTATCGGGGCTCAAAAATCATTCATTTTGGTTAGCAGCCCCGTAAAATAAAGATATTTTCTCTTCCCCGTTGGCCGACCCAAAACTTTGTAATTATGTAAATATTCTTTTGTTTTTCATCTTTTTATTCTTACGCCTTAATCCAGGCAGGACTTGTACAAAATTATGTTTTTAATATGAATTCATTCTTTAGCTCAAATAAATCAATATCTGATCAAAACCATTTTTATTATTATTATTTCAAGATTATTCAGCCACGACTGCACCACCATTACAATAATCCTCAACATGATCAAATATCAAGCAGAAACAAAAACTTTTTAAAAAAATAAATATATATATATATTCAATTAAAAAGGCATTTATTGGATCAAAATATAATTATTTAAAAATATTTCAGTTGGCTGAACACCAACCTTTTTCAAAGTGTTACAACATATTTTATGTCAACATCAAACGAGGTTGAAAAAGGTTGGCGTTCAGCAAACTGAAATATTGATAAATAAATTATATTTTGATCCAATATATGCCTTTTTAATTGAAGATACTAATGGATACTTGAAGATGTTTATGGATTGCTCGATTTTCAAAGGTATTCTATATACAGTTACGAGCGTCATTCTTCGTCGCCTCTGTCACGGTTTGCTTTTTTTTTTTTTTTGGAATGGCGCCCTCCTATTGGTCGGCTACGATCACGCCACCTTTGCCCCCCCGGCGTTGCCCGGGTCATTCGGCTAGTATATATATATCCGTGAACTAGGAAGGCAAGAGATTAGACTCTGTACCAGAAAAGCAATATTTCACTTTCTATATATACTATAAAACTTCTTCCATGCGAATTTAGGATTATGTAATGAGCAGCGAGTCCCTGTGATTCCAAACCTATTTTAAAATGCAACAGTCAAGTTATTTATTTATATTGTGGCGAAAAAAAATATAATTATATTTATTATTTAATTAATATAATATTCAAAGAAAATATTTGAAACAGATTTATTAGTTTATATTTGTAAATCATCATTTAGTTGCCTAGCTTACTTGCTCGATATTCTCTAGCTGATATGGTTGGGGTAGGTTTATTAATAACTAGCGGATGTACCCGGCTTCGCCCGAGGTTTTACCCGAGTAAAGGTTTGTCTAACGAACATTTGTTAAAACAATTCTCTATAAACTTATATAAAAAAAAAAGATATATTTTGATAATTTGAAACTCGTAAATTTGAATATCTCGATAAAGTGAACATTTTTTCCCGGTCCCTGTGTGCCGTGTCATCCTGAATTTTGTCTTTCCTAATTTTCTACATTACAAAATCATCGTTTTATCTAGTGAACATTTTTTCCCGGTCCCTTGAAAAATACTCGATAAGTTGAATAAAATCAATATTAATTGGTTCCCTCGGTAATTGGAAGTTAAAGGAATAGTATCATGCCTTGGAATTGTATCATTATTCTTGTCTCAAATTAATTGCCGTGTCATCCTGAGATAATCTTACTTTTGATAAATAATCTTTAAGATAATAAACTTGGTGAAAATAAAACTTATAGATAAAAAAAACTTGTTATCATCGTCGCAATGGTGGCGCTGCTTGCGAGTTAAATCTACAAATCTGCAAATAACTCTAAGGATATTCAAGATATTCAAGAAATTATTTTTCAGAAACCTTCCCAATACTGTACTAAATAACTTCCCCAAGTTTCATGGCGTTCCAATGAGTGGTTTGGTCAGGCATAAAGGACACACACACACACATACATTCAATTTTATATATAGATTTTCGAGTAGTCGCCGTGACGTCATCAATAAATACTTTCACACCTTCAGATATACAAAGACTTGATTTCTACGCTACAATATTATAAATAAACGTTCTTCCCTGATTTATAATATTATAAAATGAAGGTTCCAGGGTTAAGTTTCTTGTTCAACTGTCTATTTTCAAGCTTTCGGACTTTTCAGTCCTTTAACAGGATTATTACGTTAATAAATTAATAATTAATTTCAAAAATTTGTTTTCCCCACAGAAATAATGTAATACATTTTTCTCTCAACATATTGTCACGTGAAAAATTAGGGAAGACCAACTTCGGGATGAGACAACAATTAATTTCAGGCAAGAACAAACTATGAGTGATAAACAAAAGATAAGCAAAGAGGGAAGTGTACAGAGTATAGCAAGATATAAACATAAAAATAATACTCTGATAATAAAAAAATAAATACTTTGTTACAATATCATAAGTATTTAAAATGTATATAATAATGTGTATAAAATAGTATTTATTATTAGTATTGTTACGTGTAAGGCCTCTAAACGGTTGCAACCTCCGCCAATAGATGGCGCTTTCGCCGGATTCCCTTGCTGGCTGATGTGGGAGTCGCCGACTGCTGTGGTCCCGTTTCCTGGGAGGTTGGCTGTAAATACGCTTTTGTGTTGGCCCCAGGATGTAGGGTCATGTATATACACATTATCTGTTATTTTATTTAGATGTAATGTTTAGTAATAGATGACAATAGGAGAAGTGCTTCAAGTCTCCGTGCCGCCTCCTGTCGTTACTCTCGCCACTGCCATCATCGCCAGGCTACTGCTGCTGCTACTACTCTTCTGGTAAGTCTCTCGTGTCCCCCCACCAGTGGTAAGGCCGAGAGATACTTCCAGAAGAAGAGAGTTTCCACTGGGGAGGTGGAGCTCAGGACGTCTTTGGGTGGCCTGCGGGGAAAAGCCGCAGGGAAGAGCAACGGGAGCCTAAGTAGGTGAACCACGAAGGGAAGAAGCGCGTCGTCGCAAAGAACCGGTAGGGTCAACACGCGACAACTGGTGTCAGAAGTGGGATTCTTCCTCGTGGAGGTCACCAGGAGGCTTTTTATTAAAAGGTTTTTTTTTGGTTGCTGACAAAGGCCCATTGACGTGAGAAGCCAAGGAATGGCTTCTGAGCAGGACTCGCTGGCCGAGATCGACCGGAAGGCTGCAGGAACACCGGGAGGAGTGGACAGATTAAAGCGCCGAACGGAAGAGAAAAGGCTTCTCAGAAACTTAGAGATGGAGAGGCTGCTGTCTCAAATGAAGGCCCACTGGCAGAATGGGACAGGTACGGCCGAGACAGCTTGGATGATGACAGCGAGGGCCGGGCAGAGTCCCGAGGACTGGAAGTCGAGCCGGGTCACATGGGGGAATTGCGTGGAGTGGAGGGCCTGATTGAGAAGCCTCCTGGACAGACCCTGAATCTACTTCACGCGGACCCGCGAATGAAGCGGCCCCAGCGGGAGAAACGGCGCCAGCGAGAAAAGCGGCTACGGCAAGAGAAGCGGTGCCCTCGGGAGAGGTGGTACCGGCGAGTGAAGCGGTCCCGGCGAGAGAAGCAGTACCGGCGAGAGAAGCGGTACCGGCGAGAGGAGAGGTCCCGGCAAGATGAATGGTCCTGGCGAGAGAGGTGGTCTCGGCGAGAAAGGTGGTACAAGCATAAGAGGCGGTGCCGGCATGAAAAGCGCCTCCGGCACGAAAGGCGGTACCGGTATAAGAAGCGGAGTCGGCATAAGAAGCTGAGTCAGCATGAGGGGTGCCTCCGGCGTGAGAAGCGGTTCCGGCGAGAAGGACGGCTCCGGCGAGGGGCGACTCTGGCGAGAGGGGCGGCTCCAGCGAGAAAGATTGGCTCCTGCGAGAAAGAGGATTCCAGCGAGATGGGCAGTTCCGGCAAGAGAAGCGGCACCAGCGAGGAGCGTGACATCGGGGCGACGGAAGCGATGAGACCGGATCGGGACGATCCGCCTTGAGGGGGAGGCAGTGTTACGTGTAAGGCCTCTAAGCGGTTGCAACCTCCGCCAACCTCCGCCGATTGCTGTGGTCCCGTTTCCTGGGGAGGTTGGCTGTAAATACGCTTTTGTGTTGGCCCCAGGATGTAGGGTCATGTAAATACACATTATCTGTTATTTTATTTAGATGTAATGTTTAGTAATAGATGACAATAGGAGAAGTGCTTCAAGTCTCCGTGCCGCCTCCTGTCGTTACTCTCGCCACTGCCATCATCGCCAGGCTACTGCTGCTGCTACTACTCTTCTGGTAAGTCTCTCGTGTCCCCCCACCAGTGGTAAGGCCGAGAGATACTGCCAGAGGAAGGGAGTTTCCACTGGAGAGGTGGAGCTCAGGACGTCTTTGGGTGGCCTGCGGGGAAAAGCCGCAGGGAAGAGCAACGGGAGCCTAAGTAGGTGAACCACGAAGGGAAGAAGCGCGTTGTCGCAAAGAACCGGTAGGGAACACACACGACAGTATGTTAACGTGATAATCCTGTTGAAGGACTGACAAGTCCGAAAGCTTGAAAATAAAAGGTTGTACAATAAACTTAACCCTGGAAGCTTTATTTATTTTATAATTGTATGGTTTATTTATAATATTGGCAAAGCTTGTGTATTGGCCCCCCAGGAGTGTATAGTTGAGAGTGTAGTATTCCGATTGACTGCTGATATTTAGTATATATCTATAAGTAGTTTATTATCTTCGGAGCTTAAAACACATTTTAATTGAACTCTATATATTATTTATATGGTCAAGACTACTGCTAATGACAATAATACAAAATATTGTGTGAATTCACCAAGTTCAGAACATCTTTCTAAGAGGCTACCTGAATTTACCAAAAAAAAAAAAAACTCCAGGCTTTATGCTGAGAATGGAATGCGGATGAGTATCACTGGAAGTTGTCATTATTAAGCAGATTTTGAGATTTCGGGTGGGGATCATGAAAATGGAAGAGAGCAGGTTGTCTCGCGTAGGTTTGACACACCTCTGGACATTGCACAACTACCAAAGAACAGGCTGCAAATTTGTTGAAAACCTGTCAACTATTTTAGATTCAAAGGGCTTTTCATTCTTGAAGGGTTGTACGGACTACACTGTTATACAGACTGAAATACCCGGTATTATTCGAATAGCAAATGAACAAAGAATTTAAAAAAAGCACAAATCATAAATACCTCTCATTATAGTCACTACACTTAAAAAATTCAACAAGAGCAGAACTATATCTACTCACAAATACTCCTCTGATTATATATGGTTTGAGATCTCGTGGTTCAAGGTCAATCCGTTGTTACCAAAGGTTGGCCCTCCTTGCCCAGCCGAAATATTAACGAATAACTTCTTCGATTCAATATTTGATTTTTGTTATCTCAGCATATTTGATCTTTCCCTTATTTTATCTCTCTCTCTCTTGTTAACATTCCTATTTCAGATCTCAAACAACAGAGAGAAATTAGAGGTAACCCGGGCTCCTGGTGCGTGAATCCCTCGGAGCAACAAACTCAAACAACATTCAATGAGAGAGTTTCTAGAAATACACTAATGGGAAAAACTTAATTCCAGAATTGGCCGAATACCCTTTCTTGATTTATCAAGAAAATGATACAGCTCGCACCATATTCTATGAATAGTGATTGTTTTTTTTTATTCCAGATTTGCTATTTCACTAGGAATAAAGTTGAATTTCAGTAACAATTTATTTTCTGCTTTGTATCACAATTTTCACATTTTCACAGATTCAAATCAAATTTAAATATACACTCGTGGGCAAAACTTAAGGAAGTTGTACCTTTCAGCATATATATCGGGATTCAGACAATAACTCTGAAAGATACACTCATGGACAAAACTTAAGGAAGTTGTAGCTTTTAGCATTTATATCGGGATTCAGACAATAACTCTGAAAGATACACTCATGGACAAAACTTAAGGAAGTTGTACCTTTTAGTATGCATATCGGGATTCAGACAATAACTCTGAAAGATACACTCATGGACAAAACATAAGGAAGTTATACCTTTTAGCATATATCAGGATTCATACAATAATTCAGAAAGATATTTGATACACAGTGACCTTTATTGAAGACACGAGATAACCAAGTGTGAACAAAATTGCCTCCGTCTCCTTCCCTAAAAAAAAAAAAAAACAGATAACCGGCAACATTAAAGACTTTCCATTTCCTTAAGTTTTATCCATGATTATATATTGGTCTTAATGCAACAAATGGATGTCAGGTGGGTATCTTTTATTAGATAAGATAAAACGGCGGGAGATATTCAAATAAAGTTCAACTCTTCTATTTCCTTTTACAAACCACAGAGATCGTTCAAAGGTAAGAGAGAATCCAGATGGAGGCAGGGGTGTCAGACTGCAATAAAATCTGAAGTGGGGGGGGGGGGGGTTAATTGGACGGATTTATGGGGGCGTTCTCCCTTTTCCCTCTTAACGTCACATGGCGGTGGCTGCATCCTCATGTCTTCTAATCTCAATTCTCACAAAGCTACTGTAACATAACATCTCCATAATTCTAACAGGACATGATGACATCACCAGAACCTCCAGAGACAACGTCACTGCCACCAAGAGAATCAAACATCCTACCATCTTCAGAGATTACAGACTGCAACTCTACTCGTTCTATTAAAAATAAATTCCATTTGGAATTCCTTTTTATTTTATCCAAATTTTTTAAACTCACAGTTCATCATAAATCATGGTAATTATGGAGAATTTCTGGCGAAAATCGGGGCAACGGGTGATCCTAGCTGTTTCTGTGGAAAAGAAAACCAAGGCTCAATACATTTATTAATAGAATGTCCGATCTTTCACAGCTAAAACTCTACTCGTTGTTGTTGTTGCTTATTACTCCAGTCGTTTAAAACGATCTCCATTAGGTTCCATTGTCTCAACTTTTCTATTATAGTCATAGGGTTTTTCTAGAGGTCTTTTTTAGAGGATTTGATACAAGCAACACTACTTAACACACAATATAACACCCCGGGTCGTAGCGGTCAAAAACAACCGACCCCCTTATATACATATACAGTAGAGCATCGATTATCCGAAAGCTAATCAGAAACCAAAACGTATTAATTTAGTCAGTTCCCTGTAATACACTACAATTATTTGTAATACACATAATAATACATGTATAGAAGCATAGGGCGCACTAGTTGCGGCGTCAGGTTTTGACGTTTATTTTGACGGGAGAGGCGCCCTATGCTTCTATGGATCAATTTCCTCCCGGCAAATTTTCCATCTATATAAATGTATATAGATTTTATTTCATAGTAAACGGCTTCAACAGTGGGAAACCTTATCAGAGCCATAGGTAATAGAATATAAATAGCAATAATAAATAAAGCCAAATACAAGTATTAAACAAATTATGTTTAATATAACTGTTCCTTTTTTCATATTACTACTATAACTTTAGTATTTTATTTTGAAGGAAGGATAATCGGTTATCCGAAATATAGAATATCCGAACACCCCCATTCCCTAATTGATTCGGATAATCGATGCTCTACTGTACATAGTAAAAGAACTTCCTTGTGTCCATGAGTATGTCCTACCTAGATATGATAAGGTTTCCAGGTCATTCACCACAGTGGGCAGTTCCTATACAGCGGTCATCTGCCATCCGTCAAGGTGTCATACCACCATCTGGGATGTGCCGCCACGTGTATCCGCTGCCGCCAACCTCCTTTTTTTCCTTCCCTCGATAGGCTGGATCCGTTCTCTCGGATGACGTTGGCAGATCTGGAGATATCTTCCCCCGACGGCGGGTAAAACCATCCGTGAGAACCATGGAAACTACTGGCCCTTCCATGGTGGTTGAATTAAGACATGTACACATTTTGTCACTCAAGAGACGGTAGGACGTGTCACTTGTACATTGCAGAACAGCTCCGACTTGAGATCTAGTTAACATGGAAGTCAAAACATCTCTAGAGGGCGAACTATGTGACTCAGGTTTGTAAAAAATCAAAAATGACTTTTTCTAACAACCTCCAATGAGAGACCACCCGGCTCCATGAGAACCATGGAAACTACTGGGCCTTCCATGGTGGTTGAATTAGGGCATGTACACAATTTGTCACTCAAGAGACGGTCGCTCGTAGGTGTCACTTGACATAACAGCTCCGACTTGAGATACTCTAGTTAACATGGAAGTCAAAACACCTTTAGAGAGCGACCTATGTGACCTAGGTTTGTGTAAAGTCAAAAATGACTATTTCTGATTCCGTGAGAACCATGGAAACTACTGGCCCTTCCATGGTGGTTGAATTAAGACATGTACACAATTTGTCACTCAAGAGGCGGTAGGACGTGTCACTTGTACATTGC
Source organism: Cordylochernes scorpioides (assembly GCA_030710605.1). Classification (NCBI taxonomy): domain Eukaryota; kingdom Metazoa; phylum Arthropoda; class Arachnida; order Pseudoscorpiones; family Chernetidae; genus Cordylochernes; species Cordylochernes scorpioides. The sequence goes on along the minus strand of CP092863.1, from coordinate 97,244,802 downwards.
AGAACAGCTCCGACTTGAGATCTAGTTAACATGGAAGTCAAAACACCTTTAGAGAGCGACCTATGTGACCTAGGTTTGTGTAAAGTCAAAAATGACTATTTCTGACAAACTCCAATGAGAGACCACCCGGCTCCGTGAGAACCATGGAAACTACTGGGCCTTCCATGGTGGTTGAATTAGGACATGTACACAATTTGTCACTCAAGAGGCGGTCGCTTGTATGTGTAACTTGACAGAACAGCTCAGACTTGAGATCCACTAGTTAACATGGAAGTCAAAACACCTCTAGAGAGCGACCTATTGACCCAGGTTTGTGTAAAATCAACCTCCAATGAGAGACCATCCGAAGAAGAGATGAGAAGTTTCTGTGTTTTCAGGTTATGGACTCTGTGATGCCCCTATATCCCGTGCATATTTGAAGCGGCACTCTTCCTCAGTTCCATTACGCAAGATACGTGAAATCTTTCATTCTAACACGTGGGCATAAAATTCATCGGATTTCCCGCATATGGCAAAACGTTTCATTTTGGAAATCCGCGAAGTTCCCAGCAGGTGTACAGGTACCATGTTATTAGTTCCAATGTATATGGGTGTAATAATGGATATGCTTTTATACCACTGTGTGTCCTTATAACTTGAAATGAAAAATAAAATCATAATATAATGTAACAAAGTATTTATTATTTTATTAACAGAGTATCATTTTTGATGTTTATATTTTACTACTCTGTAAACTTCCCTCATTGCTTATCTTTTGTTTATCACACACTAGCGGACCCGCCGGCTTCGCCCGGGTTTTACCCGAGTAAAAGTTTGTCTAACGAATCTCTCGATAAAGTGAACATTTTTTTCCCGGTCCCTTGAAAAATACTCGATAAGTTGAATAAAATCAATATTAATTGGTTCCCTCGGTAATTGGAAGTTAAAGGAATAGTATCTTGCCTTGGAATTGTATCATTATTCTTGTATGGATGTACCCGGCTTCGCCCGGTTTTACCCGAGTAAAGGTTTGTTTAACGAATATCTCGATAAAGTGAACATTTTTTCCCGGTCCTTGAAAAATACTCGATAAGTTGAATAAAATCAATATTAATTGGTTCCCTCGGTAATTGGAAGTTAAAGGAATAGTATCTTGCCTTGGAATTGTATCATTATTCTTGTATGGATGTACCCGGCTTCGCCCGGGTTTTACCCGAGTAAAGGTTTGTTTAACGAATCTCTCGATAAAGTGAACATTTTTTCCCGGTCCCTTGAAAAAATACTCGATAAGTAGAATAAAATCAATATTAATTGGTTCCCTCGGTAATTGGAAGTTAAAGGAATAGTATCTTGCCTTTGAATTGTATCATTATTCTTGTCTCAAATAAATTGCCGTGTCATCCTGAATTTTGTCTTTCCTAATTTTCTACATTACAAAATCATCGTATCATCATGATAATATTTAGAGCAGATTGTTGAATTATAACAGATAAATTAGAATAATTATCTTGATTATTTCTAGGCGAAAAGTTATTTCAAAAATTTTATTTGCTAGAAACCTTCCCAGTACTATACTAAATAACTTCCCAAAGTTTCATGGCGATCCAATGAGTGGTTTGGTCAGGCATAAAGGACAAACAAACAGACATACATTCATTTTTATTATATAGATATTAACAGTAATTAAACGTAACAGTAAGAAAATGTTGATTTTAAAATATTTTAATTTTAAAATATTTTTATTTTTTCATATTTTAAATATGTAAATAGAGTCTCTTAAGAAATACCACCTAAAAACATGAATCAACTTGTTTCTCCTGTTGGTGGTCTCTCATTGAAGATTCTAATTGCTATTAAAGAATCTCTAATAGACCTTTAATAAGAGACTGCCTCTTGGAGAGACGGTGTAGCTACGAAATGGATATTCCCGGCTTCGCCCGGATTTTACCCGAGTAAAGGTTTGTCTAACGAATCTCTCGATAAAGTGAACATTTTTTCCCGGTCCCTTGAAAAATACTCGATAAGTTGAATAAAATCATTATTAATTGGTTCCCTCCGTAATTGGAAGTTAAAGGAATAGTATCTTGCCTTGGAATTGTATCATTATTCTTGTCTCAAATAAATTGCCGTGTCATCCTGAATTTTGTCTTTCCTAATTTTCTACATTACAAAATCATCGTATCATCATGATAATATTTAGAGCAGATTGTTGAATTATAACAGATAAATTAGAATATTTATCTTGATTATATCTAGGCGAAAAGTTATTTCAAAAATTTTATTTGCTAGAAACCTTCCCAGTACTATACTAAATAACTTCCCAAAGTTTCATGGCGATCCAATGAGTGGTTTGGTCAGGCATAAAGGACAAACAGACATACATTCATTTTATATATATAGATACACACACAAAGCCTTTATTAAGACACGTTAGTCTTATACAGATTCTCCGTACAAGGTGCAATAACAGGAAAAGAGCAGCACAGGAAACCAGTAGTTCCGCAACTATATACAATTATTAGTAATAAGGAAAAGTAAGATTTAATATGAAAGGTCGACGCCATCTCCCCAAGTCTTCAATTCCATAAGCGCGCAGCAGAAATAGGGACCAAGTTATTTAGTTTGCCATAAATATAGCATCCAGACACAAAAAGGAGGTTTACTCCAGCACAGCCATCCATATCACCAGCTCCTCAATCTCATCGTCGACCAACACGATGGCCCCTCGATGTTTCGTCATCATTCTGAGGTGTAAGAACAATAGCTTCCAAGTTCTCTTTTCTCCCTCTTTACACCTACTGCCTTGTAAAAATTATATAGGGCCTGAGCAACTAGTCTGCTTGTTTGGGCACTGGTTAACATCATTTGGAATGACCTAAGTTGGCTGGTGTCTACCATTGAAAAGAATGTCCTTCTCTCCTCACTAATATCTTGGCATTCATAGATATAATGAGATAGTTCAGTTTCCATATTTTCTTTGCAGAGATCACAAATCTTATTACCCTCTTTGAAAATGTTTGTATGGTTTTCCTTGAAAAACGAATATAGTATTCTCTGTTGTGCGATATAGCGTTTTACTGGGAATGGGAAGTTGCTAAGTAAATAGTTTTCAATTCGGAATGAACTGTGTAAATACTTATAGTGAGGGTAGAATTTAGAATTCTCTATTTTTGCCTGGTCACTTTGAATAGATTGTTCTATTGCAATTTTAGTTATTAAAGGTATTTCTTGCCGGATAATCCTTGCATCGTTGCAGTTAATTAACCAAGAAAATCCTGTTGAGTTGAATATGTTGGCCAAACTTTCCGCAAGTCCAATATATATATTTCTTATAATCTATATTAATAAAATGGAAATTTCATAAGTGTTGTTCGCTAAAAACTTTCGTTACAATTCCTCAATTTCGACCAAATTTTCAACATTTATGTAAAACGAGATGGAGCAGGTTTTGCTTAACATCAAAATATTTTTCCTAACATTAACATGCGTAACTTCGGTGTTATCGATTAAATACAAAAAAAATCAACAGAGTTAATTTTATTTATATATAAATACAAAAAAAAAATTCAACAGAGTTAATTTTTTTACATACTAGCTAATAATCTCAATCTAAAAAAATATTCAAAACAAGCAATTTTAAGATAACACCATATGTAAAACAGTCGGCCAAGAAAACATTATATAAATATATAATGTAACGAATATTATTATCATAATATTCTGTGTGTTCAGCAATATTATTATCAATAATTTTCGTTAGGCAAACTTTCACTCGGATAAAACCGGGGCGAAGCCGGGTACACATCCGCTAGTACATTATAAAGGACTGCGGCGTGTGATTATAAACAACTAGACGAATGGCCCGGGCAACGCCCGGGTTTTACCCGAGTGCGAATATATTTTAAAAACGTTTCTTGGGTGGTGCTATAGACAGGGTGGTCTGTATAGACAGGTGTATGTATCACACAACTGATAACAGGGTTGTCTAGAGTGGCCGCTATAGTCAGGGTGGTCTGTATAGACAGGTGTATGTATCACACTGCTGATAACAGGGTTGCCTAAAGTACCGCTATAGACAGGGTGGTCGCTATAGACAGGGTGGTCTGTATAGACAGGTGGATGTATCACACAGCTGATAACAGGGTTGTCTAGAGTGGCCGCTATAGACAGGTGTATGTATCACACAGCTGATAACAGGGTTATCTAGAATGGCCGCTATATACAGGGTGGTCTGTATAGACAGGTGGATGTATCACACAGCTGATAACAGGGTTGTCTAGAGTGGTCGCTATAGACAGGGTGGTCTGTATAGGCAGGTGGATGTAACACACTGCTGATTACAGGGTTGCCTAAAGTGACCGCAGGGAGGCAGGGAGGACACGTGTTCGCCGGCAGCCAATGGGCGCGCTTTCTATCCGTGAGCTTCAGACAGAATAAGGCAATTATATATATAGATACTTAAAATTATACCGCACAAGTTTTCTTTTCTATGATAAATCAATATTTATTTTTAAAGAGAAATATTTACTATTTCTAACTTTTTTGAATGAAGTATGAGAGGGTGAAAATAAGAAGAGTAATGGCGAACGGGAAAAATAAAAGTGTCCAGGGGCGGGAATCGAACCCACAACCTTCTGCTTACCGGGCAGGTGCCATGTCCACTAGGCTACCCTGGACGTTATTTCCCCGTTCGTAAATAATACTTAAAGTAACTCATAATACATTATAAAGGACTGCGGCGTGTGATTATAAACAATACTTAAAATTATACCGCACAATTTTCTTTTCTATGATAAATCAATATTTATTTTTAAAGAGAAATATTTACTATTTCTAACTTTTTTGAATGAAGTATGAGAGGTGAAAATAAGAAGAGTAATGGCGAACGGGAAAAATAAAAGTGTCCAGGGGCGGGAATCGAACCCACAACGCCCTGGACACTTTTATTTTTCCCGTTCGCCATTACTCTTCTTATTTTCACCCTCTCATACTCCATTCAAAAAAGTTAGAAATAGTAAATATTTCTCTTTAAAAATAAATATTGTTTTATCATAAAAAAAAAACTTGTGCGGTATAATTTTAAGTATTGTTTATATATATTTCTATTTCTTGATATCTCATATAGTTGAGCTGAGCATATATGGGGGAGTCGGCTGCTGTTCATTTTTAGAATTCTAAGCCAGAACTCGAGTGTAAGTTTCAGCACCGTAACTCCCAGTGACGTTCTTCCGCACTCCATACGTAGAATAAAACCAGGAGTATATCTGGGTAAATTTAGAAGTCTCCGTAAGAAATTGTCTTGTATCCTGTCAACCAAGTTTTTGGTTGTTTGCCCAAATTGGAGCTGCGTAGAGCAAGGTTGACAGAGCCATTGAGTCTAGAAGCTTGAGTGAGGATCTGATAGAATTGATTCTTGTTTTAGTTGATATTGCCCAGACCGCATTAATAGCATTTAGCGCCTTGTTTTTAAAATGCTTTGCGCCTGTTGAGTTGAGTTTGACGCTGTCAGCTGGTAACCCAGATACGTGTATTTAGATGTTATAGTGAGAGGCAATTGTCCCAGAACCAAACATCCGATCGGGCCTTTCGACCTCCATTTCTAAACACCATAACCTTTGATTTGCTCTGGTTCAGCGTTAAAAAATTATCTTCGAAGTATTTTCTGAGTACATTGATCTTTTTTTGTAAATTTATCTTGGATTCTCCGAGAAGTACGATGTCGTCTGCGAACAGAAGGAGATGTATATTTCCATAATTCGGTAAATAAATACTTGGCAAATCAGCGTCATCGTACAGAGAAACCAAGTCGTTTAGAAAAAGGATAAATAGATAAGGTGACAGGGATCTTTTGTTTATCATTCATAGTTTGTTCTTGCCTTTAAATAAATTTCTGTGTCATCCTGAAGTCTGACTTTCCTAATTTTCCACGTGACAATATTTTTGAGAAATCTCGGATAAAATACAATAGAACCTGCATGAGAGATCTTAGCACAAAAACATAGATACTGTTGAATCTCCTAGAGATGGTCTACCATTGGATCATATCAGAATTCATCATTAGATTGGCTATTTCCCAGACATCACAACTAGAGATGGTTGGTTCATGCGAGGTATTGAATGTACATTGAATACTTGTACTATATGTAGCTTAGTTGAAATCAAAATTGTCCTCTTAAAATATAGATGCAAATAACATTATATACAGATAGATTGCAAATAACATTATATACAGTAGAACTCTTCAAATTCGGAAAGTTTGGGGCGCAAGGTATTCCGAATTTGAGGATTTTCCGAATTTGAGAGAGTTGGATTTGTGAATATTATGTGGCATAAATAGGCATTTAGATGACTGAGACAAAGATTTTGACGCATATGAACAATTTTAGGTTGAATATTATATGTACATTACATAATTTTAATTACGATTTTTAATCAAATGTTCCTTGACTTTTATGAGTTTTGAGCATGAAACCGATGAAAAATAGTAAAATATTTTATTATGTATGTATGCGTGGTACATAGATAAATTTCCTATTAAAGTAACATAAACACACACCTGCATTCTTGTCTATAAAAACCAATTATGTACATATGCAGTCCAATAAACGCAAATTTTGATGGCCAAGTAAGTTATGGCTTGGCAAAGAAGTTGCTGATTGTTGTCTGTTTCTTTGGCTTGTTTAACAAAGCTTCTTCTTCTCTTCATAAGCATAGTTCGAAGACTATTGATGGTGTTGTAGCTTGCGAGCATTTCTGGTTCAGTGCGCTTTTCCAAATATTTTAATGCAACCATCCAAACTTTCAACGCTTCGCATCTGGGAACATCCGCTTCAAATGTCTGTTAACTGCTTTATCAACATTTTCGTATAACGGATTTTTTTACTTGAGAAAACTTTTTGACATCTTTTTCGGTAGAATCAACAAACTTTGTAAGTTTAAGCTCAGACTTTTTATATCATAAACAGTTGTCTTAGAAATTTTATACTTTTGCATTATCGTTGTATAGCTTAATCCTTTTTTAATGTCACTAAGAACATCTAACTTTTCACCAAGCTTAAGAATTCGGTACTTGCCTCGTTTTTGCCGCTCCTCTTTGGATGCCATTTTGTTGAAGAACAAACTTGTAAATGCAAAAAATTGAGAGTTGAATAAAAGAATTTGAAACTTACAATGTCTGAAAATGTTTGATAATTTGAACTTTAGGTGAATCAACTTTGCAATAAAAAATGCGAGTGAATGGCTTATGACGTAATAATGCTGCCTTCTTATGGGGACAATATCCTAAACTAAGCACAAAGGGTCAAATGAAACTGTTGATTTATTTAAGCTTTTAAAAAAGGGGATAACCCCTAATTAGCGATTATAAATAATCGGTAAAAGTAAATAAATTAAACACTTAAATTAAAAATAAATTACTAATAAAAATTAAATTAAATTAAATAAAAGCAAAGCAAAAGTAAAAGTAAATAAAATAAAATAAAATAATGTTGAAATATCAACAAAATAAAAGAATGTGAAAATGATTTTTTGTATGTAAAAAAAAACATTACAATACTTTCCGAATTTGGGAGTTTCCGAATTTCAGAGTTTCCGAATTTTTGAGGAGTTTCTACTGTAATTGAATTAAATAATTATAAAAATATTTTTAAAAAATGAAGAATAAATAATATTAAGGTAAAGGATTTCTTTTAATTTTGATTTCACAAGTTTACGAGCAAATTTTCTGCACTTCAACGGGAAAATACTTCTATATACAATATCAAAATGAACTTTGTACAGTAATAATTGAAAATGTGTTATGGGTATGTGTGGGGCATGCATCAAACTGTTTACAGCTAAAATATTAGATATTATAATGGAATGAAATATATATCAATTTATAGATGATTTGTCAGGGATATTGCCATATTGGGTTGGAGGTCTATTGAACCCTTTACCTTAATATTATTTATTCTTTCTTTTTTGAAAAATTTCTATATAACTATTACTCTCATAAAAATAAGTGCTGAGTTTCTTTTATTCATAAATTGGGAGGCAAGCTTTCACGCGGTTATGATTCATCAGACCACTTGTGCGACATGAAGCGCGACACGTGAAAGCTTGCCTCCCAATTTCTGAATAAAAGAAACTCTGCAAATATTTTTATATTTATTTAATTTAATAACAAAACTTTCCTCTCTTAGGTATCAAGTTAGTAGCAATTCTTCTCAGTTTGTATTCCCTTTATATATATATATATATATATTGTAAAAATGTCAATACATTAAACAGAACATAAAAGATTGAATGCGGCTTGAATATATTGAAAGACGTTTCACGTTGCAATTTCTCAACCTGCAACCCCAAAACACATTATTGACTGTATTGACTCATCCATTGATGAGCTCTACTCATCCCAGCAGAGACACCATCAATAAGCTTTACAAGCTTGATACCCCTGATATGAGTGGAGATAAGAAAGAAGAAGAAGAGATTATTGACTGTATTGACTCATCCATAGATGAGCTCTACTCATCCCCGGCAGACACCATCAACAAGCTTTACAAGCTTGATATCCTAATATGATTGAGTGGAGATAAGAAAGAAAAGAAGAAGACGTTTCACGTTGTGATAAATGTATGTGCGTATGTGTGTGTGGGGGGGGGGGGGGGGGGGGGGGGGATGATGTTAATAATCCCTAAAAAAAAATCAAATTTTCTTTTTTCATCATCAGTACTTAGATTCCTAGATTTAATCCAGTCCACCTTCCTTACAAAATGAGGCATCCAAATCCAAATTTCTCCATTTTAATGAAAATTCTAAAAAAAAAATACAAAAAACAGCGTTTAAGTAGGAAGCCTAAACGTTTAAAAAGGATAATACGCTCTCCGCTCCAAGTCTCGGGCGCCCCGACTGCATAATCTGTAAATATGTAAATACGTTTTGTAAATATGACGAAACCCGCGTAAATAAAACATCACTTTAAATATGATTATCTAACTCTTTTATTACTTCTTTTTCTTCAAAAAATAGGCACTTCGACCAGTTAAAGTTTTATTTTCTCTCAGGAGATATAAAAATGAATCATTTGGTAAGGCGTTCAAATTGTTCTGAGGTTGCAAGGGCGTTCTCACTTTAACTGGCCAAAGTGTTTATTATTATTATTATATTTTTTTTTTTTTTTTGTAAAGAAATATGAATACCGGTCAGACAAACTCTATCTTTTATACTGTATCTAATGTGGATTCCATTTTAACAGGAAAGCTAGAGCTTCTCTGTTAATCATGTAGCATATCCAATCAGAGTAAACAGGACGGCAATAAAAGAGGACAATAGCTGGAATTCTTCAACACCAGGTTTTGAAAACGTTTCCGATTTACGGTATCTTGGCTAGCGGCTTTTCTTCCCTCGGCATACCAGAAAGAGAGTTTTGTAAGAAGCTTGTTCACCAATCATCTTGTCTGCTGTCCTCCAATGACAAAGACGACAAGTTAGAACAAACAAGAAAATAATATATATTGTAGACATCAACATTACCATAACTATATTATAAGATTATAAACTCAAAAAGATCTTATTCTATAGAACATGTTTATTTTGCTAGCTTTCGAACGACATCGTTCTTCAAACGGACGTAAAGACAGCTTGTCTTTCATGTCGATGTCGTTCGAAAGCTAGCGTGTCCTATAGAAGAAGCTCCTTTTGAGTTTATAATAATACAATAGAGAATATTCAACCCCAACTGAATATGTGGAAGCTGTAGTCTAAGAATGAAATTTTTGGAAAAATGAACGTTATTTCTGAGAGTCACATTGACAATGAAGACATTATGATGCATTAGCGCGACATCTGTTATGAAATTCCAAACTATTATAGACGCGTATGATTTTTTTTTTTAAATAAACAATTTCTACTGTAAATTAAATTTATAATTTAATTGCCATCTATCGTAATATTTTACACAAAATAAATTTACTGGCAATGCGTTTCTTTTAAATATCATCAAATATTATCTCTACAGACCTTACTGACTCATTCAATAACTCATATCATTGCAGTAAGGTCTGTAGAGATAATATTTGATGATATTTAAAAAGAAACGCATTGCCAGTAAATTTATTTTGTGTAAAATATTAATTTCTACTGTCCTTACTGCGATGATAAAATAATGGGAGGGTCTGACTGATCAGTGGTGATCCCTCCCAGCGAGTTCGCCAGTTTAATCTACCATACCACTGTTATATTGCATTTTTCGATCTTCCTTTTATAGTGATACTGTTGCTAGACTCTTGTAATGGGTATTTTAGATGACTATGGACATGGTAGATTAATCTGGCAAAACCGCTGGGAGGGTTCACCACTGATAAGCCAGGCCCTTCCATTAATTTTTCATTGCAGTAAGTAGAAATAGAACAAGAAACTTAGCCCTGAAAGCTTTATTTATTTTATAAAGGTAGAAATTGTTTAATTTGTAAAAAGAGCGCGTCTATAATAGTTTCAAATTTTCATTGTAGATATTGATCGAGTGGAAACGTGTAACTTAACTCACTTATACATTTGCATACAAATTGTGGAGAATTGCCAATATCTATTCCCTTAGGTCTTGCTATTCTATTTATGGATTGAGCCTGGGTCGAGAGTTATTCTGTGTTAGCTCGACAGTCCAATCGCAGAGTTTGGTTAATGGAGCAAGAACCACCAGCTTGCCACGTGGCTGAGGAATGGTTTGTTTTCTCAGTGTTCCCATTAATCTAGGGGCCAGGGTTTACTAGGATATTTTGGGACGCAGATGGGCGCGTTCTGATGACGTTTTCAGTCCCTGGTGTAGTTAGATACCAAGGCAATCTGTGCCCCTGCCTCAATCTTATGCTTTTATCTATTGATGACGTTTTCAGTCCTGGTGTAGTTAGATACCAAGGCAATCTGTGCCCCTGCCTCAATCTTATGTTCTTATCTATTGATGACGTTTTCAGTCGTGGTGTAGTTAGATACCAAGGCAATCTGTGCCCCTGCCTCAATCTTATGTTCTTATCTATTGATGACGTTTTCAGTCCTGGTGTAGTTAGATACCAAGGCAATCTGTGCCCCTGCCTCAATCTTATGCTTTTATCTATTGATGACGTTTTCAGTTCTGGTGTAGTTAGATACCAAGGCAATCTGTGCCCCTGCCTCAATCTTATGCTCTTGTCTATTGATGACGTTTTCAGTCCTGGTGTAGTTAGATACCAAGGCAATCTGTGCCCCTGCCTCAATCTTATGTTCTTATCTATTGATGACGTTTTCAGCCCTGGTGTAGAGTTAGTTAAGTGTATCCTCTCGTGGTGTAATATAGTCTGCTGGTATTTCAATATCAGGATTGATCCAAGTAGTGGCAATTCTAGACGTAAGCGGTGATAGTATAAGAGCAAATTCGTGGAAGGCCAAGGAGGAGCTGAGATTCGCTAAAAATAAAGCACTCTCTCCTCAGATTGGCTGTGACAGAAGAGGTGAAAGCAATAACGCTGTCTCAGAAAGGAGCTGCTGGTGAATTATCTGCCATCCTCCTTCGATTTTTATATGATGATCGAGAACGCATTTTTCAACTCTCTTTATAAAACGATTCATTTATGGTAAATTTTAATTTTACTTTTATACATTTTGTTGCTTGTTTTAAAATGTTAGAATAATTATTCCCAATTCATGAAATAGCTGAGATGAAGCCTGGTTCTTCCGTGGTGAAATAGCTGGGAGGAAGTCAGGTTCTTCCGTGGTGAAATAGCTGGGAGGAAGTCAGGTTCTTCCGTGGTGAAATAGCTGGGAGGAAGCCTGGTTCTTCCGTGGTGAAATAGCTGGGAGGAAGCCTGGTTCTTCCGTGGGGAAATAGCTGGGAGGAAGCTTGGTTCTTCCGTGGTGAAATAGCTGGGAGGAAGCCTGGTTCTTCCGTGGTGAAATAGCTGGGAGGAAGTCAGGTTCTTCCGTGGTGAAATAGCTGGGAGGAAGCCTGGTTCTTCCGTGGTGAAATAGCTGGGAGGAAGCCTGGTTCTTCCGTGGGGAAATAGCTGGGAGGAAGCTTGGTTCTTCCGTGGTGAAATAGCTGGGAGGAAGCCTGGTTCTTCCGTGGTGAAATAGCTGGAAGGAAGCCTGGTTCTTCCGTGGGGAAATAGCTGGCGGGAAGCCTGGTTCTTCCGTTGTGAAGTAGCTGAGTGGAGGCTTGGTTCTTCCGTGGTGAAATAGCTGGGAGGAAGCCTGGTTCTTCCGTGGGGAAATAGCTAGGAGGAAGCCTGGTTCTTCCGTGGTGAAATAGCTAGAAGGATCACCATTGGTGAGCACCAGGTTCTTTTAATATTCCGTCATATTCAGTTCAGAGATTGTCCATACTTATAGCAATTTGTTACAAAATAATTAGCCTGAACATTCTTCCGACATTTGGCACCGTCTATATAATGGTTACTTATCACAGAGGAATATTTGTATCAGTTCAAATAAGTCTACCTCCTCACCAATGTACCATAGAATATGCAATAATTCCAAGATGCGACATCTGAATTGAAAATTATAAACTGCTATAGCATAGAGTATTATAGTAGGAAATTGTCTTTAAGCATGCGCTTAGATATCTTAGAAATTTGAATCAATTCTCCTAATAATAAATGTCGTATTGATAGACACGGTGACGTGTTTTATTTATATTCTTATTGAGTTAATTAAGATGCTAAAATTACAATTTGAGAGAGTAAAGACATTTGTTGCTGTTGAGGAATGGTACAAATACAAAACGTTCTTCCCTGATTTATAATATTATAAAATAAATGAAGCTTCCAGGGTTAAGTTTCTTGTACAACTTTTATTTTCAAGCTTTCGGACTTATATAATCCTGTTGAAGGACTGACAAGTCCGAAAGCTTGAAAATAAAAGTTGTACAAGAAACTTAACCTTGGACGCTTCATTTATTTTATAACAAATACAGTATGTATAAATCACTTAAATATAAACGTATAAAGAACTTAACCATTCAAATATAATAAAGAAGCTGTACTCGGGGGGTAGAGTAAACATTCATGAAATAACTTGGTGTGCTGATTGGACAAAGCTAAATTAGTTAGAGTAGAAATCGGTGTAGATAGTCATCTACGTCGCAACAGACTACTGTTCTAGTCAAGTTTATATTGTAAAATACCTCGAGTCTCTAATACTCAGCGGGAAAATGTCTTCTCTCCAGCGAAGGAGGAAAACTTCCCCTAAGCCATCTGGTGGACGACCCTGAACTTTGGAAAATAAATCTCACCCGACCCACAGGGTATCTATCTCACGGTAAGTGTCTGTAGTGACGCTCGCCAGGTCGTTGCTGTAGAATGGATGGCTGGTTATTACCATTCCACTGCTGATTACCTAACAGCTGGATGACACGCCCGCCACCGCCAATCCCAAAATAACTTCTGTCAGATTGAGCAGCTTTCTCCAATCACAGCCATTCCTATCATAGCCTTTACCAGAGCCATTCCTATCTCAGATTCTACCAGAGCCATTCCTATCACAGATTCTACCAGAGCCATTCCTATCTCAGATTCTACCAGAGCCATTCCTATCACAGCCTCTACCAGAGTCATTGCTGTTACAGATTCTACCAGAGCCATTCCTGCCACAGATTCTACCAGAGCCATTCCTATCTCAGATTCTACCAGAGCCATTCCTGTCACAGATTCTACCAGAGCCATTCCTATCACAGCCTCTACCAGAGCCATTCCTGTCACAGATTCTACCAGAGCCATTCCTGTCACAGATTCTACCAGAGCCATTCCTATCACAGACTCTACCAGAGCCATTCCTGTCACAGATTCTACCAGAGCCATTCCTGTCACGGATTCTACCAGAGCCATTACTGTCACAGATTCTACCAGAGCCATTCCTATCACAGATTCTACCAGAGCCATTCCTGTCACAGATTCTACCAGAGCCATTCCTATCTCAGATTCTACCAGAGCCATTCCTGTCACAGATTCTACCAGAGCCATTCCTATCACAGACTCTACCAGAGCCATTCCTGTCACGGATTCTACCAGAGCCATTACTGTCACAGATTCTACCAGAGCCATTCCTATCACAGATTCTACCAGAGCCATTCCTGTCACAGATTCTACCAGAGCCATTCCTATCACAGACTCTACCAGAGCCATTCCTGTCACAGATTCTACCAGAGCCATTCCTGCCACAGATTCTACCAGAGCCATTCCTATCACAGACTCTACCAGAGCCATTCCTGTCACAGATTCTACCAGAGCCATTCCTATCACAGCCTCTACCAGAGCCATTCCTGTCACAGATTCTACCAGAGCCATTCCTGTCACAGATTCTACCAGAGCCATTCCTGTCACGGATTCTACCAGAGCCATTACTGTCACAGATTCTACCAGAGCCATTCCTATCACAGATTCTACCAGAGCCATTCCTGTCACAGATTCTACCAGAGCCATTCCTATCTCAGATTCTACCAGAGCCATTCCTATCTCAGATTCTACCAGAGCCATTCCTATCACAGATTATACCAGAGCCATTCCTATCTCAGATTCTACCAGAGCCATTCCTGTCACAGATTCTACCAGAGCCATTCCTATCACAGATTCTACCAGAGCCATTCTTATCACAGCATATACTTGATTGGTCGGAGCTGTTCAGTTCGGTTTCAAATTGGTTTCAAAAATCAACAATAGACTTGATTATAAATTCAAACTGTTCAAAGCGCCAGCACCAGAGAAAATATAGAAACTTACCATACCTAGAACATCCCTGCTTTTATCACAACACTAGAGCAGAATAGGGACAGCCAGAAGGTTGAGTCCGTGTCCCGCATAGAGCTATTTATTCAAATAAAATTAAGAAACTGCTTCAACGGCCTCCAATTCTTTCTCCACCAATGCGGCACTATACTTCATTTCGAACTACATGTGGTAATACACCTACAGTACAAACAGTTGTAAAGCCTCTCACATCGTGATTATCATAACCATAGATATTTGGGATGAACAACTACGATAGAAAGAAGTAGATATAAATTAAATTCGCGTGGAATTGTATTCGGTCATCAGTCATTTATAGCGAGGCAGTTTAAGTATGTTTACGTCCTGTTGACAACGACACGCCCCTCAACATACCATTGTCGCCAAGATGGCTGACGTCCAGGTTTATTCTGGAGAGCTGTCAGGGCTAGGTGACAGCTGAGTTATGGACCTTTAATGGGCCGTACTTTCAACTGTACTTTGGTCGCAATATCTTCTCTGTAGTGTTACATTACATAGTGAATGATAGGTTTTGGGTTGATTAGTACAAAGTTGCGTGATTCGCGTGTGGATATCGTGTGACAAAAGTATTATTTAATGATGCGAGGAAAACCGTGAATAACTTTATAAGGAACGAATTGAAAACTTTTCTTTCTATATGCATTTATTGATATTATTACGCGGCTGAAATGCATCATTAGCACGCAGATCCATCCCTATTTGGCGTTTCATGAACTCTGGAGCACATGTACTCAGCTTATATGGCCTGCCGTGCATGCTGGAGCACATGTACTCAGTCTACATTGCCTGTCGTGCACGCTGGAGCACATGTACTCAGCCTATATGGCCTGTCCTGCACGCTGGAGCACATGTACTCAGCCTATATGGCCTGTCGTGCACGTTGGAGCACATGTACTCAGTCTATATGGCCTGTCGTACATGCTGGAGCACATGTACTCAGCCTAGATGGCCGGTCGTGCACGCTGGAGCACATGTACTCAGCCTAAATGGCCCGTCGTGCACGCTGGAGCACATGTACTCAGCCTACATGGCCCGTTGTACACGCTGGAGCACATATACTCAGCCTACATGGCCTGTCGTGCACGCTGGAGCACATGTACTCAGCCTACATGGCCCGTCGTGCACGCTGGAGCACATGTACTCAGCCTACATGGCCCGTCGTGCACGCTGGAGCACATATACTCAGTCTACATGGCCTGTCGTGCACGCTGGAGCACATGTACTCAGCCTACATGGCCCGTCGTGCACGCTGGAGCACATGTACTCAGCCTACATGGCCCGTCGTGCACGTTGGAGCACATGTACTCAGCCTACATGGCCCGTCGTGCACGCTGGATCACATGTACTCAGCCTACATGGCCTGTTGTGCACGCTGGAGCACATGTACTTAGCCTACATGGCCTGTTGTGCACGCTGGAGCACATGTACTCAGCCTACATGGCCTGTTGTGCACGCTGGAGCACATGTACTCAGCCTACATGGCCTGTCGTGCACGCTGGAGCACATGTACTCAGCCTACATGGCCTGTCGTGCACGCTGGAGCACACATGTGGCATGCAAACACAACCAGTTGGCATTTAAACCCAGGAGTTTTAAACGCTCCTGACATGTACTCGGGGCCTATGTATACTGGATTTCCAGGCTGAACCATACGCATTCAGTCTACTTGTGTCTCGCATGCAAATTGGAGCATAAATTGCAAAATATTCTACACTGAAAGGTAGAATCTTAGGATGGTATTCAAGCAAACAATTGATAATAACTTTTAGGACAGTAGAATTACACAAATATTTGCATCGAGCAATGCTCTTCCGCAACTGGAGCACACGCATCCAGTTTACATGTGCCACAGGCTAGAGCACACGTATCCAGTCTTTATGTGCCACTGGTGAAGGGTAGAATCTTTGAAATGGTATTCAATCAAACAATGAACATAAGCTTTTAGGACAGTAGAATTATACAAATATTTGCATAAAGTAATTCTCTTCCGCAGGCTGGAGTACACGCGTCCAGTCTCCATGTGCCACAGGCTGGAGTGCAACCATCCAGGCCCAACAGGCAAGTCCCTGTATTGCAGGCATCACCGGGCCAACTCCACCCCTCACAGCTGCGGCACACAGCTGACGCCAGCGAACGATGACCCACGTCCCGGCTATTCCTGGCCGCTGTCGCTCTCTTTCACCGCGCCTCAGCTCCGTGGTCTGTTCCAGACCTTAACAGTTTGATGTTGGGTCTATCCCAGCCTATATAAGCCTTTTATAGGCTCTGAGATACCTGAGAGGAAAAAGTAAATATATATATTTTTTGCAAAGCAATAACGCGCCATCAAACGCTAATGTTTATTTTCACAAATAAATCAAAATTCGACTGTCCTTACTACGATGAAAATATATTGGGAGGCTTTGCTCTTCAGTAGTGAACCCTCCCAGCGGTTTCGCCAATTAAATCTACCAGACCGCTTCTATTGAGCTCTAAAACTTTATTGTGGATCATTCTGATTGTATATGCTACACGGAAGGGTGGAATCTCAGAAATGATATTTAAGCAAACTATGGATATAAGTTTTTAGCACAGTAGATTATGTCCATAGTTTGCCTAAATACCATTTCTAAGATCCCACCCACCCTTCAGTGTAGCATATAAAAGCAGAACGATCCAATACAGTTTTAGAGCTCTAAAGAAGCGGTCTGGTAGATTAAATTGGCGAAAACGCTGGGAGGGTTCCCCACTGATGAGCCAAGCCCTCCCAATATTTTCATCGCAGTAAGGGCAGTAGAAGTTTGATTTATTTGTGAAAAGAAACATTCGCTTCTCAATGTTTTCATTCGTTATATATATATTTTTTTGCCTTGACAGGACTGCATTACACTCATGGGCAAAACTTAAGGAAGTGCAAAGTTTTTGATGTCGCGCTAATTATCTTTTTAATTTTTTATTTTTTTATTTTTAGGGAGACAGAGGCAATTATGTTCACACTTGGTTATCTTGTGTGTCTTCAATAAAGGTCACTGTAATATATTTCATAGTTATTGTCTGAAACACGATATACATGCTGAAGGGTACAACTTCCTTAAGTTTTGTCCATTAGTGTATTTCAAATATATACATAAACAATTTTATTAATAGCTTTTAATATATGCCCAATGCGCGAAGATAATAGCATTTTTGTTTCCTTTTTAAAATAATTTCCTATTTATCTTCTGCCTCGGGGGTATCTAGCCATCTTTTAATGTTATAACAACGTCTTGGTTGAAATATTTCACGCACTGAATACCAGAGAATAAATAAAAGAATCAAATATATATTATTCATAATCGTAAAAACAAAACATAAACTACAAGTTCAAACCACACTTGAAAAAAGCACCGAAAAACGAAACCGAAATATTTGAAAGTGTATAATAAATTATATATACAGTAGAACCTCCATGAGAGGACACTCACGGTAGAGGACACCTCTCTATAAAGGACAGTTTTCATTTGTAAAATTACAATTTTTACTATTTAGCAACTCTCCGGTAAGAGGACACCTCTCTACAAAGAACAGTTTTCATTTGCAAAATTACCACTTTTACTATTTAGCAACTCTCCGGTAAGAGGACACCTTTCTACAAAAAACAGTTTTCATTTAAATAATTACCATTTTTACTATTTATTAACTCTCCGGTAAGAGGATACCTCTCTACAAAGGACAGTTTTCATTTGCAAAATTATCATTTTTACTATTTAGTAACTCTCTGGTGAGAGGACACCTCTCCCTAAAAGACACTTCGGCTCTGTAATTAGGTGCCCTTTACAGGGTGGTTCTACTGTATCTTCTAATGGATAAAATTTAAGGAAGCTTCATATTTTGATGTCGCTGGTCGTCTGGGCATCACTCGTAAACAAAATTTAAGGACGTTTCACTTTTTACAACGTATATCAGGATTCAGACAATAAATACTGAAAGATATTACAGTGACCTTTATTAAAGACACACGATATAACCAAGTGTGAACAAAATATCCACTCTCTCCTTCGAAATAAAAAAAAAAAAAAAACGGCGACATCAAACGCATTCCACTTTCATTAAGTTGTGTCGATAAGAGAGGTGTTTACAGTTTTTTTATAGATTCTTCCGAGAAAAAAAAAAAGAAAGACAGAAATTTTAGAGTTTAAAAGTTACATAGGGTATATGTGAATATAGGGCTATAATTACTTTGATATAATTTAGGTTTATAACACAATATAATGCGGCTTATAATTGTAGAACGACATTTGCAAATTATCCCACATGTGTTTCTTTTAAACGAATAATCGAAATTTATTTTAAGGAGAAATAACGATTATTTCTAACCTTAGGGATGAAGTATGAAAAGATGAATTGTGAAGAGTAATGATAAACGGAAAAATAAAGTGTCCAGGGATGGGAATCTTCACAATTCATACTTCATCCCTAAGTTTAGAAATAATCGTATTTCTCCTTAAAATAAATTTCGATAATTCGTTTAAAAGAAAACACATGCGGGATAATTTTCAAATGACGTTCTATAATTTAGGTTTTAGGAATTCTCTTGTTCCCAATTTTCTATACAGATTCCCGTTATGGTGAAAGGAAGACTGGATTCAGCAACAGCAAAAAGGAAAGATATACACAACTCTAAAGCCTCCATATACAGCCCCCAAATGCATTTTTCTTTACAATGAAATGGTAGCTTAATCAGGTGGTCAAATAAAGACAAAATCATTCTTTTTTTTTTTGCTTATCCCTAGTACACGTGGTACAGGCCATGATAATCATGGTGGGTAGAAGTAGGCGACTGCTTTTACTGTAAAGTGCACCACATGTCTACACATGTGAGAAAAGCAGTTCGACTTTGCACTTACAAATGTGCCAGAGCCCCGTTTGATTACTTGCACTCGCTGGCGGGGTTGGACTTTTGCAAGAATCGGAGGCCATTGAAGCATTTTCTTTTTTTTTTTTTAACATAAAAAAGTGCCCAATGCGGGAATCGAACCCGGGTCGTAGCGGTCGAAAACCAATGGTTTAGACCATCCTTCCACTGACCCCCAAAAGTCATTCATTAAAGATAGTAGTCAGTAAATCTTTTTATTAT
Source organism: Cordylochernes scorpioides (assembly GCA_030710605.1). Taxonomy (NCBI): domain Eukaryota; kingdom Metazoa; phylum Arthropoda; class Arachnida; order Pseudoscorpiones; family Chernetidae; genus Cordylochernes; species Cordylochernes scorpioides. The sequence goes on along the minus strand of CP092863.1, from coordinate 97,224,975 downwards.
CTCGACATTTCGATAAAAATCTTTTGTCTTCGTCAGGAGCGTACAAAAATTAAAACATTTGGCAAAGAGTTAAAAATTATTTTAAGGCTGTTAGGGCGTTCTCACGCGGTATTTCAAATTTTGTACAGCATCACGTCATTCATTTCTTGATCACGTGGCTGAAAGATGGCGCAAACCATCATCGATTACCATTTGATTAACAAGATGTAATTGTTGGAATATTACACAGAGTAACAATGGCTATATATGAGCTCGTGTTTGAAAAGGAACTTGTATGTATATAATAATTATAGTTTTTGTTGTTTTCATGTAGACATATATACCAAGATTTGTTTTGTATAATTGCTATTAATAATATTAATAATGTAAAGTTAAATTGGTTATGGATTCATCCTTCTTACTTACTTTAATTACATAAGTTATTACCTTTGTGGTCAGCTAGACCACATAAAGATTTTTTATCGTCATTTATCAAAGGGTGTGATGAAAGAATCTGATATTTATTACTCTAGATTTTCTTTTCAAAACTTGCGCCAAGTCATTTATTAAATATTCTGTTAATCTATTCCACAATCGTCAAAATTCCAAAGAATAAATGTATAGACTAAACGCCGTTAACCATGTTGAATATCGTTAAATACAGAAACAAACGGGCATTTCGTACATCCCTTTTAAGCACATCCCTGCAAAATCTCCAGACTTGTCCCCTATGGATTTTTGTGCTTTTGGCTTGCTGAAAACTGCAGAAAACCGAAGACGCTCTAGAGTATCTCTGGAAAGTTGTTAAGGACTGTTAGGATGGTCTTTATCAAAATATTCTAAGATCAATCCTTATTTCCTGGAAACATCGATGCAGGGCTGTTGCTAAACGTCAAGGCTTACATATAGAAAACTATAAGTTGTATAAACATTAATAAATTATTTTTAATTAAAAAGGCATATATTGTGGATCAAAAAATCATTTATTATACCAATATTTCAGTTGGCTGAACGCCAACCTTTATCAAGGTGTTATAACATATTTGTTGACACATATTAATATGATGTACTAGCGCGCCATCTATATAATAATTTTTCCATTGCAGTAAGGGCAGTAGAAATTGTTTAATTTCAAAAAGAATCTTACGCGTTTAAAATAGTTTCGAATTTTGATAACATATTAATATGTTATAATATCTTGATAAAGGTTGGCGTTCAGTCAACTGAAATATTGGTAAATTAAATGATATTTTGATCCAATATATGCCTTTAATTAAAGATTTATTTATGGATTGTTCTATTTAAAAAAAAATCATTTTTGATAAAGTACTAAAATCGTTATTTAAAAAAATGGAAGACCTACTGTATTTCAAATTCAGATCAAGAGTTGTCGCTAAAAGAAGAGTTGGAGGAAGGACGCCAAACCATGACGGCCCCTGAGGTTGAGGGGGCGAAGATGGGGCCACGGATCAAGTTACCGCCCAGCACGGCGCCTCGAGGGTCCTTGAGGGTAAAAAACTTGGGACCCTCGCTATCAGGGGACCGATTCTTGTTTGGATGACACCCTCTATCTACTTCACTGTGGGGATAGAAAAAAAAATCCCTCTACACCTCCATTAGACCCTCAGTTATAAACAAGAAAGGACATTTGGAAGGGGCGACTTTGAATAAGAGCTAAATTCCATAGGAATAATCTAAAATATTTTTTCTTTGTGAATTTATCGATATATAGAGAGATGTTTTGAAAATAGAGCAATCCATAAATAAATCTTTAATTAAAAAGGCATATATTGGATCAAAATATCATTTTGATATGTTATAATACCTTGATAAATCTACCCCACTTGCCCAAAATGTAGCTTGTCACCTGCAGCTCCAGAACACATTTTGGCTTGCATTAGATGCACTAAACAGGACCTTTGGGAGAGGCCGCTGCTCATCATAAAACAGCTCGAGGAGCATGAACTCATGGAATTCGTGTAATCTTTACACAGGGGATAAGAAACAACAACTTAATACCTTGATAAAGGTTGGCGTTCAGCCAACTGAAATACACCTATCCTCCGATTTACACGGTACTTGTTTTACACGTTTTCGCTTTTACACGGTTTTCCAAATAAGTTTTTTTTTTTGTTTTTATCGCACAATACTAAATGCTACTGTGATTGAACACATTCGCTGTGTACACATCCCACGAGGAATCCCGAGCTTATGTGCTGACTACATATTTTAACCTGTTAATGCATTTTATTTTTATTTCTGTGTACACCTATCCCCCGATCTACACGTTTTTCTCAGCAGGAACGTATCTACCGTGTAAATCGGGGGATAGGTGTATTGGTAAAATAAATGATATTTTGATCCAATATATGTCTTTTTTAATTAATAGAGAGATGTATAAATATGTAATTTTATTTAGAAAATAAATTAATAAATTGTGTGTGTGACTTATGAAGAAATAAGAGAGAATGTAAAATAAAATTTCCAAGATTCTCTCTCCATCACCTCAGCGGCGAAGCACGTGATTTACATTTTCTTCTTAAACCGCGAAATGCGTTATGTCACTGTAGACCCGCTGGCGATATTCCATCCAACTCTGCAGCACTGGCATACAAGTATACTTTACAGCTCTTTCTTGACAGGGTTTTTAAATGCTTGAAAAGAGTTTAAAGTAGATAAAATGGGGATCAGGATGCTAGATAAATTAAAGAGGGTGATGGTACAATTGAATGTAAATGAATGTTTACTGCCATCTATCGGAAAAAATACCAACTAACCATGGTTTAAATATGTATATCTTATTTTAAAAATTTATAAAAGCGTATTCAAGCAAGTTAACTGAATGAATGCAATGATGTTTGTTTAAGGCCTTCTTTTTGTTTATATAAATTCTACAAGACCGCAGTCAGCGTTCGGAGGAGATTAATAGAATCGCAGAATGTTGTGATCCATTCGGATGAGGAAAGGGAAGACTAGAACATGGATGATTCCACACTCGCCTTTTCAGTGATACTCTAACCTTGACGTATGCACGGTGTGTCGGACCTGTAAGGCTGTTGTTGGGTTCTGTGCTGCCTGGAGTATAAAATCTATGCTTTTTTTCTTCCAGTGGTGAATCTGTATAAAACCGGTCTTAATAAAGCTGTGTGTGTGTGGGCATTCAAGCAATTTTGGTATTTTGATTCAGATAAACAGGTGTGACAGGATAATTCGATAGAGTCTGCCTGGCCGGCAAACAAATTTATACGCCTTGCCAAATGTTTTAATTTTTGTTTACTCCTGACAAAAGATTTTTGTCGAAACGTCGAGACAATAAAAAAAGATTTACTGGCCGAAGTATCTTTATTTTCAAGAAAGGATAATTCGAGTATACGGTGTAGATATTCTAATCCGCCAAATATATGTGGCACTAGTATAGAAATGGCTGACAAACCGCTGGCATCGAAATATCAAGTAGATTGAATATTTTTGATAGCATCAATATTTGAATCAAAATTTGGAAGTTTCAGGGTAAAAATAAACATTCTATGGCACGCTGAGTCAAAACTCCACACATATGGGAGTGCAATCTGTTTTACGGCAGAACTTCGCCGTCAATGAGGAAATAGGGGTCAGCTTTCGGGGGTAGCCGTGGGGGAAGGGGACATCTGGGGAGAGGGACACTGTCACAGAAGGGAACTGCTGTCTCACATAATGACTTTGGGAGCCTTCTGACTGTACTTGATACAAGAATGTGAAAAGATAGTACAAATGTGATATTGTACTGGGATAAGGTGTATAAATTATGAAAAAGTCATCTTCTTATCTTGCAACTGAAAGTTGCGATGAAATAATATCAACTATTCTCGTTGATTTTTATTCCGATAAGATGGTACAAGCCATCAGCAACTTTCACGTGCACGATAAAGAGATGCCTTTTTCTTAATTGATACAAGAAGTTCATAGAGTATTGGATTACGATATATATATATTGTTACGAGAAGAACACTTGCAACCTCCGCCAATAGATAGCGCCTGTTTTGCTTCTGAAACTGATGCGGAGTCGCAGGCTGCTGTGGTCCTGTTTCTAGGGGGAAACTTACACTTACACTTTTATATTGGCCCTAGGAGGTAACATAATGTAAATACCTGTTGTTTGTTATCCTATTTAAATGTAACGTTTAGTAATAAAAGACCATAAAAGTTAGTGTTTGAAGTCTCCGTGCCGCCTGCTGTTGTTCCTCTCTCCATCGCCATCATCGTTGCTGTTACTCTTCTGGACGTCTTTAGGTGGCCTGCAGGGAATAGCTACAAAGAAGATCAACGGGAGTCCGGGCAGGTGATCCACGGCGGAAGAAGCGCAGAGACCGGAGGGGCCAAGCCGCGACAATATATATATTCAGTAAGGGGTTGTAAGTTCAACCTAAGTCTAAATATGTTAAACGGGGGAGGCATGATAATCATGGTGGGTACTGTAAGTACACATAAGTAGAGAGAAGCGGTCAAAAAGTAGCGACTTATCTTGTGTCACAGCATCTTAAAGGGATGGAAAGATTTTTTTTTCTTTTACAATGATTTTTTTTTTGTGCTTATTTTCAAGTTAGCGTACGAAGCACTTTTTTTAACTACCATTTTTGTTTTGATTTTTTTTTTAATGAAGGTCCTTAAGTTCTTCCCAAGAAGGCTCTCATCGCTATTGCCTCAATTCTGTGAAATTTTCACTTTGGCAATAAGCTCATAGCAGATGTTTGACAAGTTCCTGTTTATCTTTTTTCCTCTCCTCCAGATTTGTCTCCAAGCCAGACACCACCCATCTCTGACTTCTTCGGCAGGGCTCGAGGCCTTGAATCTTCTAACTTGAGGATGTTCTTAATTTCCTGTTTCGTGACCGAGTTTTTCCTCGATGAGATCGCGGTGTACATGTTGGCCCCTCTGTCCATTCTGAATCTGGGACATCAGCCTCTCTTCGTTCTGTTTTAGATGTTCTCGGTCTTCTTTAACATAACATATATTGTATCCACCAACACCTGTTGATTACGGTAAGTCTCCTATAGACGTAACTTCTCCAGAAATCTAGATACTTTTAGGCCAAGTAGATGAAGTCTGTACGTCTTACATGTATGTAGACATCAAAGAATCATCTACATATCCCAAATGGCCACGATCAAGATATCTACAGTATCCCCCACAGCAGGTATTAGGAATAGACTGAAGTCTAGCGGCAGATTGCGTCTCATATAGACGCAATTTCTCAAGAAATAAAGATACTTTTAGACTAAGTAGATGAAGTCTATACGTCTTAAATGTGTGAAAACACCAAAGGTCATCTACATATCCTCATTGGCCACGGTCAAGATAGCTTCGGTGCATTTATTTGTACAAAATTTTATATAAACAGTTAAACCTGTCTATAGCGCCCCCTCTTGGGAATCACCAAAATAGGGTGCTATAGAGAGGGGGTGCTATATACAGGTCACTTTTAATGTAAATCGCATCGTACTACGTATTTAAAATCGGGCGTATCCGAATAAAGAATCTCAACCATTCAGGTAGATAGAATGTGGATGTATGCTGAGACCTATATCGATCCGTGTGATCCGTACCAGACACTCTCCTGTTTAAGATTTGTTCTTATCACACGGCGCTATATAGAGGGGACGCTATAGACAGGTTTAACTGTATATATATACTATAGTATAGTCATAGTCTTATACCACGGAGCCTATGCATTCGGGTAGATTAGCCTATTACACGGTGTTGTAAGTATCCGAATACAGAATCTCAACCATTCAGGTAGATAGAATGTGGACGTATGCTGAGACCTATATCGATCCGTGTGCCGGTACCTGATACTCTCCTGTTTAAGATTTGTTCTTATCACACACACTTCTCAAGAATTAGAAACATGAACTATTGAGGAGTTGTATTTCAACGACTGAGTTTTACGATTAGGATACAAGTCCAGGAGTTCCCCCCATCAGGCCTCCACGAAGCGCCCCAAAGCGTGTCATCAAAGAACAATAGAACTTCCTTCTGCAGGATTTGAACGTAACTTCCTTCAGCCACAGACTTCTTGATGACTCGGCAAGTTTCTTCATAGCTCGTTGGTTCACAAATCATATTTGACTGGCTTAGATTAATTTTGAAAATCTGCAACATTCATCGAAGTTGAACAAACCCGTTCAAGTGAGAACGATCGACTAGAGCGGTTGTAGCGACAAGAACCATTTGGAATTATGGACCAGAAAGAGCCGACTTTAAAGAAAGCATTCAGAATCGACAGCAAACCACAACAAGAAATAACTAGTACAGACAGCCTTTTTTGAGGCAGAACCTAAGCACAAAAAAAACTTTATAGGGAGCCAGAATCATTTAGGAAGAACCAGTAGAGATCATGAAGAAGCCAGAAATACATCAGGTAGCCAGATCACGAGGGAAGAAAAACACAAGGAACGGGTACAAATCACAAAAGAAACCAGAATCCTGCGAGGAAATTGTAAATACAACAGGTAAAAGCAGGACCAGATATAAGAAGCAGTACCGACAACAAGAGAAGACCATATAGGAAGAGCCAATACAGATCAAGAGGGAAGCCAAAACCCCATAGAGGAACCAGTACAAACTACGATGGACCACGGCAAGGAACGAGTACAGAGCACGAGGTACAGCGGATGTTTGAGTACAGAGCCTGTTGACCCTCCAAGTTTGCGGCCATCTTTAACCCACACCCGAAATAACTCCCGTTTATTCATCCAACAGAAGGGCTTGGAGTAGCTAGAGGCCGCCAACTACACTTCTCGAACCTTTATCTCTGGAATATATCTTCAGCCTTAGGAATCATTAAGGAATTTGTGAAATTAACGACTTTGCTAAAGCTCTCCACATCAGTCGAGCGGCTATATCATGCCACAACCAAAACTCATTGTCCTAAAACCTTGCTTGGATTACGAGACAAAATTGCCCAACTACATTTCTTCCTTTTGCCCATTTCTTCCCATTGCCCTTCTACATTTTATTAAATTATTAAATCCTAATATTATTATTTTTCTCTTGCGTATCACAAGAACACGTAGTGATGATTGGCGAATAAGGTTTTGCGACTACCTATATGGTAAGTACATGTTTTCACATCTAGAAGCATCTTGCTATTTGCGTCTGCAAGCTACCAAAGCAACATCAGGTTAATTGCACTTATTATTGAGAATTCAGGTTTGTGAAAAATCTGCGGAGATGCCTTTGAAGGGAATTTTATTATTTAAAAAAAATGCGGGTTTGAAAGAATGGTCTTGGCTATTAAGCCATCATCCCATTGTTCCCTGAGTAGAGGTGGTTGACAACAACGGCATAGGTTCACACCCGAGTCCAGTTTTGTCTATCTGCAGGGTGGAGGACCCCTGGTGTGACATCGGGGAGCCAAGTAGTCCCCCTGCCCCCTAGTGGGCCACACCTGTGAATTTCCTCGTGCCCCGGAAATGTTTTATCTTGTCCCCTTTGAATGGCGCTAGGGACCGTTCTATTGAGTTGTTCCACCTACTCCGCCTGGGACTGGATGGAAGCTTGCGGCGCACATTCTAAATCCGACTAGTACAGGAAACGGCAAACTGCGGCTCTTTGGATGTGAAGCTGCAGCTCGTTATATAGTTCCATACGTAAATATTATTTATGCGAGTACTATTTATTGTTGGCAAGAAAAACATTTTGTGGCTCTTTAAAAACTTTGATATTTTGTAAATTGTAATTTTTGACTCTACCGACTCAAAATTTTGTGTACTACCTACAAAACTTTGTAAGTGCAAAGTCGAACTGCTTTTCATATGTGTAGACATGTGGTGCACTTACAGTAAAAGCAGTCGCTAACTACCCACCATGATTATCATGGCCTGTACCACGTGTACTAGGGATAAGCAAAAAAAAAAATTGCCGACCCCTGGACTAGTAGAAACTACAGTAGCCTCTCCCAAACGCCAGGCATCTCTTCTGCCTTTAGAGTTAAGGAAGTTGTACCTTTCAGCATGTATATCGGGGAAATCTGTAGCAAATAAATTCACTGCAATGTGTTTCTTTTAAACAATATCATCAGATATTATCTTTAAAGACCTTACTGCAATGATATAAGTTATTGAATGAGAGGGTTTGGCTCATCAGTAGTAAACCCTCTCAGCGGTTTCTCCAAATTAATCTTTAGACCACTCTACTATTGTATTGTATTGGTACCTACCCTGTATTTTCTATGAGAGGTAGCTTAAGGATGTTTAGTGAACTATGAACATAAGCTTATAGGTCTTTATAGGTACATACATATAATTTCAAGGTATTGCATCGAGCAAAGCTCTTTCGCAAATATGGTTTCATAACAACTATATATTATATGGAAATTTTTGCCGGGAGGAAATTGCTCTAAAGAGACAAGGGTCGCCTCTCCCGTCAAAATAGACGTCTAAATTGACCGTCGCCGCAACTAGCGGCCTCGGGTCGGTGACAAAGCCACAACATAAGCTTTGGCAAACTGAAAAGCGTCCACCTAGAGACCATTCACCGACCCGAGGCCGCTAGTTGCGGCGACGGTCAATAGATGGCGTCTGGTTTTAGACGTCAATTTTGACGGGAGAGGCGACCCTTGTCTCTTAAGAACTATATATTAGTAAATTAAATTTATAATTAGAATACAATTTATATATTTACTTTCAAACTTAAAAGATAGGCATAGCCGTTTCTGTGGCAAAATTGTTTTTTTTTTTTTAATCTCTTTACTCAATACATGACAAACATCCTCCGTCGCATCTCTTACACAAATAAATCCAATTGGTATACCAGAAGGGACTGAAATATTTATTTTCTTCTTTTTTTAAAGTACATTTTAATAAAGCTTTTGGAAAATATTTTTACTAATTAGTTATCAAATTTTAAAGGTATCATTTCAATTTTAATTAAAACTTTGTCATTTTGTAGATTTCAATGTTGATTCAGGCTGTCGCCCGTTTTTTATTTATTTTATTTTTTTATTATTTATTGGCAGACGACACTTATAAGAAGCATGCCATTCTAAAAGCGGTTAAAGAGGGCGATGCTGTTCCACATTTTACTCTCTCTGCTCCGGGAGGTGTTCGCCTCCTGCGAAGTGCCTCTGGATCTTCAGGCCTGGCTGTTCGGTGTCGGCCTCCATCCCGAGGCTATGAAGTTGACCAGTGTGGCGAAGGCTACCATCTACAAGTACCATCTTGGTCTTGAGGTGGGCAACACCAGCCATCACATTTATCTGCCACTCTGTGGGAAAGAACTCTTACAGTACATCGGTGGCGGAGTATTTCCCGCTGTGGGCCCCACCAATGAAGACCTTGTATATATTTTTATCTATTTATCATTATATAATCTTATTTATTCGCATTTATATTTATTCTGTATTTAAACTTATATAAACTTATATGTATATTGTAATAAATCAGTTTCAATCTCAATCTCTCTCTCTGCAGGCCCGTGATGACAGAAATCTTGTTTACCTCCAGAAGTTCAAAAAAGAACTAAGTCCGCGATTGGAACGCGGTCTGTCATTTATAGAAGAGATCGAGGTATGCAAATCCACAGATTTTGTACTCCGAGTAATAGTTACATATGCTTCCTGAATACTTCCACTTTCTGCTGAAGATGGACATTTTTATTGTTGGCTACAAAACTACATACAATAAGTAGTATGTAGTTCAGTATTTATAATCGTCTACTTAAAAAAAATGTTTGATTAGATTTTTATAAGACATGAATGTACGAAGGGCAAACCTGTTATAAATAGAGATTTATCATATTTATGGAAAAGTCGAAGAATTTGCGAAATATAAGGTTGTCTCAAAATTTCGTGTTTTTTTTTTTCTTATTACTTGGCGAATAATATTATTATGGCGAATACATAATAATACATAATACAATTGCTGTATACATAATAAAAATACATTATACATAACGGCGAATAATATTGGTATTTCAAATTTTTTAAAGTGTTTACTAACTTTTGGGACAACCTTGTATTATCTGTAAAAAAGGATAATGTCGTGGAAAGAATTCGCTAGAAATTTGATCGTTCCACGAACTTCCATAGCGGTGTCTTGTGAATGAATTCTTCGCAGAAATTTCTACTTATTATTAGATACCTAAGGCCATTTCTAGGGCCAATCGGTTGACGTAAGCTCCTGTCTAACCAACTCTGTGGTGGTGACGTGGTCGACTGAAGGAGTTCGATGACGTTCAATTCCAGAGCCCTGAGTCAAGTCCAGATGGCGCCTACTGTTGACTGCTACAAATATAGTTACGGGACGTCCGGCCGGCTTTCGTCTGCTTTCTTCGATCCACTTTGGTTTGTTGCACATCATGTTCATCAACCTTAATTACTCATTGTGTACACATTCACAGAGTGGGTATCTCTCTCAATAAAAATATATTTGACAAAATATCTTTGGTTCTTCAAATTAGATACTTCGGCCAGTAAATATTTTTTATTGTCTCAACGTTTCGACAAAAATCTTTTGTCCTCGTCAGGAGAGAACAAATCAATAGAAAAATAGAGCTTCCAGAAGCTTATCATCCTCTTCAGTCCTTTAATTAAGATTAATATATTTAATTAATTTCTACAGGTAAACTCCGTATAATTGGTATAATTGTATAACGAATCAAAAGTTTTACGAAGGAGCATCTTTTATTATACTTATGCAAGCTTTCGAACCTTTCGGTTCTTCAACAGGCGTGGCTAGTATGACTATACTAACAGGGTATAAGCGCGCTTGAGCCATTATATACAACATATAAATTTACATGCGAAGTGATATTTCAAATGTAATTAAAATAGAAATAGGAATTATGACTATGAAATATAAAAATAAAACTATGTAAATGAACTTAAAGATTTTTAAAATTTAGATAAAATTATGGCAAATACTTTATATACGCTAAAAGTTAAGTAAAATAATGATATTCACTGTATGCAAGTAGTGTGACACTTTAAAATTTTGTAAAGTTTAAAACCAGTAGAATTTAAAACATCTCAACACAGAAAAACCAAGCGGGGGTCCACTCCAACCCGACCACACACCCGAGTATATCACGGGATAACTATTGAGATATTATATGATATATTTCCGGTAGATCTATTTTCCTATTGATGCTGTTTGTTTGTGTTGATATGATGGATTCCAGTACCAATCTACCGGAAATATATCATATAATATCTCAATAGTTATCCCGTGATATACTCGGGTGTGTGGTCGGGTTGGAGTGGACCCCCGCTTGGTTTTTCTGTGTTGAGATGTTTTAAATTCTACTGGTTTTAAACTTTACAAAATTTTAGAGTGTCACACTACTTGCATACAGTGAATATCATTATTTTACTTAACTTTAGCGTATATAAAGTATTTGCCATAATTTTATCTAAATTTTAAAAATCTTTAAGTTCATTTACATAGTTTTATTTTTATATTTCATAGTCATAATTCCTATTTCTATTTTAATTACATTTGAAATATCACTTCGCATGTAAATTTATATGTTGTATATAATGGCTCAAGCGCGCTTATACCCTGTTAGTATAGTCATACTAGCCACGCCTGTTGAAGAACCGAAAGGTTCGAAAGCTTGCATAAGTATAATAAAAGATGCTCCTTCGTAAAACTTTTGATTCGTTATACAATTATATTTAATTAAGATTAACATATATAAATAGTTTAAAAACTTTCCTTTTTGTATATATGTATATTCCTTCCTACCATTTGTACCATAGTTCTTATAAGTCGCGCTCGCCTGTTGAAGGGTTTTTACCCGAAAGCTTGCACCTATGCATCAATAAAAGAAACTCGTCTTCCTTCACCATGTTTTTCGTCTAAAAATTAAAGCATTTGGCAAAGCGTTAAAAATTATTCTAAGGCTGCAAGGGCGTTCTCACGCGGTATTTCAAATTTTGTACAATATCTAAAGGACGAGTCAAAAACAAATATTATCTATAACAAAAAAATCGACGCACCAAGAAGCAGTTGTTCGATTTATATGAAAATACGTATACAAAGAGGTTTCGACCAAACATGCAAATGATTGAAATTTGGTGGCCGATTTATGCAAAGCAAGAGCTCCAGCGCATCTGAACTGCGCATCCAGCACGAGCATTCTAGACTCAATATTCGGCGCGGCACGAGCTGATTTTCAGAATTTCCGTTTAATATTTTAGCAGTACGCCTATTTCTACTGTATCAATGCCTCGCCGAAAGATTCGTGCTCATTACGAACATATGTCAGAGTTTGAAACTGGTCGTACCATTGGATTGAAAGAGGATGGTTGGTCTAATCGACAAATCGCGCGGCATCTGTGTCGAAGTGATGCGGCTATTAGGCGATGTTGGCAAAAGTGGGTCAACAACGGAAGTATGCAACGTCAGGACGGCAGTGGTCGACCAAGGGCAACAACAGAACGGGAGGATAGAGCAATTATCAGAATGGCTGTCGCAGCACCGGAATCCACGTTATCTACCATCCAACGTGTGACCGGCACACAAGTGTCCAAAATGACCATCAACAGGCGACTGAGAGAGCGGAATCTAAGAGCTCGCCGACCGTTACGATGCCTACCCCTCAAACCCGTGCACCGACAAGTCTGACTACAGTGGTGTCGGGAGCGATCAACTTGGAACTGACTGGGGACGTATAGTCTTTAGTGACGAGTCCCGTTTCTTACTGTGTCCTGACGACCGTCGTCGCAAACGTGTCTGGAGACGTCCTGGGCAGCGTGTGGATCCTGGCCTTACTGTCGAACACCACACAGGTCCACAACAGGGCGTTATGGTCTGGGGTGCCATTTCATTTGATAGCAGGACCCCATTGGTAGTCATTCCTGGCACCCTGACAGCACAACGGTACGTAGATGGCATTCTACGGCCTGTTTTGTTGCCGTTCCTCTCACATCACCCCGGGATTACTTTTCAACAAGATAATGCCCGGCCACACACGTGTTACTATGGATTGTCTTCAATCTTGCCGAACTCTTCCTTGGCCAGCAAGGTCGCCTGATCTCTCGCCCATAGAGCACATCTGGGACGTGATGGGAAGGCGATTGCAACCATCCCGGAATGTTGACTATTTAGCCCGACAGTTGGAGACAATTTGGCACGAAATCCCGCAGCACACCACCCGGAATCTTTATCAGTCCATGACACGCCGGGTGGCAGCCTGCATCCAGGCTAGTGGGGGTCCAACGACATATTGACATTCTCAATTTGTGGCGATCAAACTCTGAAATAAAACAATTAATTGTTCTGAAATTGTAATCGTTTTTTCCCCTATACATGCTCTTTACATACACCAATTTTTGTCCTAATCTGACAACTCCTTCTTGGTGCGTTGATTTTTTTGTCATACAGTGTATTTAACTCATAAAACTCAATTTGTGAGTATATACAGCATTAGAGCTCTAAAGAAGCGGGCTGGTAGATTAAATTGACGAAGCCGCTGGGAGGGTTCACCACTGATGAACCAAGACCTCTCAATATTTTTTCATCGCAGTAAGGAGAGTAGAAAAGTTTGATTCGTGTGAACAAGAAACATTCATGCTTAAATACTTTCATTTCTTATTAATTTATTAGAACACTCTCTCTCTGGGGAAATAAAATTCTACCTAGTCTCTCTTCATTAAAATTTTCCAGCGATGTAGACAGTGGTCAATTCTAGTTATAGTTTACTGTGAAATCAGTGGCGAAACTAAAAATATTAACAAAAACATGAGTTTTTTTTTTCAGTGAGTTATGGAATGACCAGATGATATATTTAGAATCTAGAAAGTTGTATAAACTCGGAATGTTTAATCTCATTCACCCACTCTACACCTATTAACAAAAATGAAATAAAAATGTAAATTGCATCACTTTAATACAGAACTATTGCTTCTTAAACGTAAGAATCTTTGGAGTCCAAGTTAAGGCTTTACCTACGACTTACTAGATGCTTGAAATTTTGTCTATGCGGGATACACACAATGTTGAAATAAAATCTAAATAAATGACTTAACGGGAGTTTTTTTTTTTTATTATATATATATATATATAAATATATGTAAAATTATTAACCAATCAAATTCATTTATCGTCGCGACCAGTGCTGCGTCAAGCGGTAAAAGCTGGAACTAACGCCTTTTGGTTTTACATTTAAAAAAAAAAGCACATTAACCTTTTTAGTTTTTTGAATAGCCTATATGTTAAACGAAATCTTCAGCTACCTACATGCGAAATTTCATAATGATTGATTCTGTAGATTTTGCGCAACGCGATAACAAACATCGATTTTGGATTTCATTTTTATATACAATATATAAAGGATTTATTGGGAACACTTTCGGGTCTTGTTCTTTCTCAACCTTTAGGTAAAATGATTTTCATTTGTAATAAAATATCAGCAAACAAATCTAATGCAATAGTTTATTATAAATTTTTTAGATCATCATTATGTAAGGACCAGTCAACAAGTGAATGACTTTGAGATGAAGAATAAAGCCAGTTCAATTTTTATGTAAATAACACAAGATGATTATTACCTTACCCAGTTGGGAGAATCTGTATGGGGCAAGTCCCTAATAAAGGCTTTTGTGTGTGTGTGTGTGTGATTTTCATTTGTAATATGCAATTGTAAAATGAAATTCAATTTACGTGAATATTGAGAATGAGCAAGATCCAAAAGCTCCCAATAATTATACCCTCGATAGTCAATATTACTGAGATGTAACGTTTCATTGTCCTACAGAGTAGAGTTGGACAACCGCTGGACGAGTATTTTAGATAAGATCTTTGTAGATCGTTGGTTTCTAACATGGAATACAAAACTATCGCTTCTTAAACGGGAGATTTCGGGTCTTGCTCATTCTCAAACTTGACGTAAAATGGATTTCATTTTAGAATTGCATATCTCAAATTAAAATCATTTTAGGTAGAAGCTAAGAAAGAGCAGGACCCGAAAGTATTCCCAATAAATATATTTATACAAAGCAATAACGCGCCATCTATACATATAAAATAAAAGGATTTAAAAGTGCGAATGTTTCTTTTATACATAAAACGAACTTCTACTGTCCTTACTGCGATGAAAAAATATATTGGGAGGGCTTGGCGAAACCGCTGGGAGGGTTCACCACTGATGAGCCAAGCCCTCCCAATATATTTTTTCATCGCAGTAAGGACAGTAGAAGTTCGTTTTATGTATAAAAGAAACATTCGCACTTTTAAATCCTTTTATTTTATAAATATATTTATATATTAAAAAAAACTTCCGATAAGTTACTTATTTAGATTTGGGTCTACAGTGTGTTATCCCGGATTTGACAAAATTCCAAGCATCTACTCAGTCGTAGGTAAAGCCTTAACTTTGACTCTAAAGATGCTTACATTGAAAGGCCAACATAATAGCTTAGAAGAATGTTGGAGAAAGCGTTTTCGAGGATATATTATCTTCTAGTTTCTTGGAAAGTTGCCTGTTGAAGGACGTCAAAGTCCGAAAGTTTGCCGAATTTACAGCATTAAGAAACACGTCGCCGTTAACTTTTATTCCTTCTTTAAGATGATGTCTGGTGATTCCTTCCCTATAAATATTTATGTTTCCTCCATGTTTCTCCCCTGAAGAGTTTCCCCAAAGACCAGAGGAAGGGTGGGGCCACGTGGGCAGTGTGCCGGTCAGGAAATGGTCAGTCATTAAACTGTACTTACGTTATACGTATCCGGCCGCGGGTATTCACAGAAAATTCTAAGATGTTTGAGGACATCTCCCTTTAACAGTTTCGGCCCTTTTATGTCTTTAAAATTCAAATATTTTAAATTAATTATTAATATTTACAAATCTCTTCATTTGCAAAGATTTCTCTTGTGTATTAAAGTCTTCCATGGATAACTGATGAGTTGTCTCCGCACAATTTCCTTGGTAAAGTCACTTGGCTTCACATAAGCAAACAGGGAACCAAGACTCTCAGTCTGACTACAGCCAATATCTGTTTCCATGAGTCCATGTCTGTTTTTTTTTTAACGATATATTATGTTGGGGGAATGAGAATGTCATCTCTGACTGTTGCTAAAACTACCTGTGTTGTCTATTAGCAATGTAGTGGAAGAGAAAGTGGTAAGATATTTATAGAAACATCGCATCCCAGGAGATATCTGGATGTTGTATTTTAGCGTGTGCGCGACGAGGTCGACGCGGCTGTGAGGACCGGCTCGCCGCTGGCCGTCATTTCCACCGACCTCGAGTCTGCCTTCGACACCCTAGACCGCGGCTTCTTGGTGTCCCTGATGGTCTCGCTGCGGCTGCCACAGGTCTTCATCGGGTGGTTTCTCCTCCTCTATGCCGGAGCGGACGCGACAGTCCGAGCCGGAGGCCTCCACACCAAACCCTTCCAGCTTCTGAATGGTGTGAGACAGGGCTGCGCCATCAGCGCCGCAATGTTCAGCCTCGCCACAAGCCCTCTCCTACGTCGCCTTGAGCAAGCTCTCGGCCCCGGTAATGTCCTCGCCTACGCCGACGACATCGTCCTGCTCATCCGCAGTGAGGAACAGTTCGGCGTGGTGACCTCCATCTTCGAGAACTTCCGGCGCGCCTCCGGCATAAAGGGAAATTTCACCAAGAGCAAAGGTCTATGGTGCGGCGCCTGGCGTGCCCGCAACGACGCTCCACTCGGCATCTCCTAGTCGTCGGTCGAACTGAAGGTGTTGGGCTGCAATGTGACGCCAGGAAATCAAAACTCAGCCCAAGAAAGACATATCCTGGTCCTGCTCGAAGCTGCTATAACGAGGTGGTCCCCCTACACCCGCGGCCTCTCTCTCGTCGGCCGGGCCAGAGCGGCCAACTCCTTGGTTCTCTCCTCGGTGGTCCATCACATCCACGGCTACCTGTCTACCGACCGTACCATCCACAAGATCCAGGCACGTCTTGCGCGGTTCATCTGGGGGCCGGAGCGCACCGCCTGGTTTCCTGGTAGCGTCCTGGCGAGACCTGTCTCTCTTGGAGGATTCGGCCTCATCGACATCGAGACCCAGCTGCGGCTGTCGTGCTTCAAGGGCGTGCAGGCCGCACTGCGTGGAAACCGTAATGCCTACTCTTGGCTGGTCGAGAGCGATGCGTGGCTATATCCACCTCCATCCGGGTCCTGGCTCTCGCCACGGCGTCTCCGGCTTCTTAAGATCTGGGAGGCGGTCGCTGACATCTTCACGCTAGACCACTCTGTGCTTACACCACATCAACTCCTGAACCTCCCCATCATAGGTGGCTGCCGCCTTCTCCGGCCACCCGACCTTCTCGCTCCTACCCGGTGGGTCAATGCCTGCATTGGGGACTTCGCTGGCCCTGCCCTTCCCCTCACTCGGCCTACGCGCTGCGCCCTGGCTGACGCCGCGTCGCTGACCAGCTTCTGCCGTCGTCTTATCGACGAAAATCTACGCGGGACCTACCGAGTAAACGCCATCGGCCAGGCCGTAGTGCTGCGCAGGACGACTACGCCGTTCTTGCGAGTCATCACCCGAACTGCCCGTCGCATCTTAGAGCGTCCACGCCTGACTGCCCTGACCATCATCCAGTTCGCTAGAAGGTGGGAGGAAAATATAAACCTACCCATCAACATCGGCTGGTCGTCGCTCCGGCGCTGCGCCTTCTCCGGGCACAACGCGGACGTGGCAGTGAGGCTAGCTTTGCACGCCCTGCCCCATCCAGCCCATCCAGCATCGGCACATCAGTCTTGCATCGCCTGTGGGTCCGGCGACCTGTCGCTGGTTCACAGGTACTGGTCCTGCCGCTACATCAGGCCTCTCATCAGGGAGGCATTTACCATCATCGGGCGGCCCCCTGACTTGCAGGGCTGGGTCTTCGGGCATGGCCTAGACGATGACGCCCTGGCCATCCTGGCGTCTGCCAAGACGCGCATTTATAGGCACTTCCTCGGCGCGGAACTGAGGAGTGTACAAGAAGACCCCCTCCTTGTCTGGAGGAGGACCCTCTCAAGGTGGGGAAGCCTTCCTTGCTGAAGATATTTGTATATATATTCCCCTACACTTTATATGCCCTTTTACTCTTTTATATTTTCTCCTTTGTAAAATTTGATTGTAAGAATCAATAAAATTGTTTAATTTGTCATTTGTCAATATCGATTTTACAAGAGACATGCTGGAAGAAGGAAATATTGCCAACCTATAGGTCCGTCGATCCTACAAGAGACGTACTGGAGGAAGGAAATATTGCGAACCTATAGGTCCGTCGATCCTACAAGAGACGTGCTGGAGGAAGGAAATATTGCGAACCTATAGGTCCATCCATCCTACAAGAGACGTATTGGAGATAGAGAGGAAGGAAACATTGCGAACCTATAGGTTCGTCAATCCTACAAGAGACGTGCTGGAGGAAGGAAATATTGCGAACCTATAGGTCCATCCATCCTACAAGAGACGTGCTGGAGAGAGGAAGGAAACATTGCGAACCTATAGGTCCGTCGATCCTACAAGAGACGTGCTGGAGGAAGGAAATATTGCGAACCTGTAGGTCCGTCGATTCTACAAGAGACGTGCTGGAGGAAGGAAATATTGCGAACCTATAGGTCCATCCATCCTACAAGAGACGTGCTGGAGAGAGGAAGGAAACATTGCGAACCTGTAGGTCCGTCGATCCTACAAGAGACGTGCTGAAGGAAGGAAATATTGCGAACCTGTAGGTCCGTCGATTCTACAAGAGACGTGCTGGAGGAAGGAAATATTGCGAACCTATAGGTCCGCCGATTCTACAAGAGACGTGCTGGAGGAAGGAAATATTGCGAACCTATAGGTCCGTCGATCCTACAAGAGACGTACTGGAGGAAGGAAATATTGCGAACCTATAGGTCCGTCGATCCTACAAGAGACGTGCTGGAGGAAGGAAATATTGCGAACCTATAGGTCCGCCGATTCTACAAGAGACGTGCTGGAGGAAGGAAATATTGCGAACCTATAGGTCCGTCGATCCTACAAGAGACGTGCTGGAGGAAGGAAATATTGCGAACCTATAGGTCCATCCATCCTACAAGAGACGTGCTGGAGAGAGGAAGGAAACATTGCGAACCTGTAGGTCCGTCGATCCTACAAGAGACGTGCTGAAGGAAGGAAATATTGCGAACCTGTAGGTCCGTCGATTCTACAAGAGACGTGCTGGAGGAAGGAAATATTGCGAACCTATAGGTCCGCCGATTCTACAAGAGACGTGCTGGAGGAAGGAAATATTGCGAACCTATAGGTCCATCCATCCTACAAGAGACGTGCTGGAGAGAGAGGAAGGAAATATTGCGAACCTATAGGTCCATCGATCCAATTGTCCCAAGGCTACGGACAGCTTCCGTTGTCAGAGAGGAGTGTAAACACGTCGCGACATCCTGTGATAAGGGATGGTTACATCTCACCTAGCTGACCGTAGCTGACTTATCTCCCTCAGCCCACTTCTACAACATTTACACTCTATTCTACATCCGCCATTTATGATATGTAATCCATTAAGATTCATTGCGATAAAGCCAATTATGAACCCTTATCTCAGTAGCAAACTTTGATAGAGCCAACAATGACTCCATATCTCAATGACAAACTTTGTTAGAGCCAACAATGAACCCATATCTTAGTAACAAACTTTGATAGAGCCAACAATGACTCCATATCTCAGTAACAAACTTTGATAGAGCCAACAATGAACCCATATCTCAGTAGCAAACTTTGATAGAGCCAACAATGACTCCATATCTCAGTAACAAACTTTGATAGAGCCAACAATGATCCCATATCTCAGTAACAAACTTTGATAGAGCCAACAATGAACCCATATCTCAGTAACAAACTTTGATAGAGCCAACAATGAACCCATATCTCAGTAACAAACTTTTATAGAGCCAGCAATGAACCCATATCTCAGTAACAAACTTTGATAGAGCCAACAATGAACCCATATCTCAGTAACAAACTTTGATAGAGCCAACAATGACTCCATATCTCAGTAACAAACTTTGATAGAACCAACAATGAACCCATATCTCAGTATCAAACTTTGATAGATCCACCAATGACTCCATATCTCAGTAACAAACTTTGATAGAGCCAACAACGAACCCATATCTCAGTAACAAACTTTGATAGATCCACCAATGACTCCATATCTCAGTAACAAACTTTGATAGAGCCAACAATGAACCCATATCTCAGTGACATACTTTGATAAAGCCAACAATGAACCCATATCTCAGTAACAAACTTTGATTAAGCCAACAATGAACCCATATTTCAGTAACAAACTTTGATAGAGCCAACAATGAACCCATATCTCAGTGACATACTTTGATAGACCCAACAATGAACCCATATCTCAGTGACATACTTTGATAGAACCAACAATGAACCCATATCTCAGTGACATACTTTGATAGAGCCAACAATGAACCCATATCTCAGTGACATACTTTGATAGAGCCAACAATGAATATATATCTCAGTGACATTCTTTGATAGAACCAACAATGAACCCATATCTCAGTAACAAACTTTGATAGAGCCAACAATGAACCCATATCTCAGTGACATACTTTGATAGAGCCAACAATGAAATTATATCTCAGTGACATTCTTTGATAGAGATAACAATGAACCCATATCTCAGTGACATACTTTGATAGAACCAACAATGAACCCATATCTCAGTGACATACTTTGATAGGGCCAACAATGAACCCACATCTCAGTGAAAACTTTGATAGAACCAACAATGAACCCATATCTCAGTGACATACTTTGATAGAACCAACAATGAACCCATATCTCAGTGACATACTTTGATAGAACCAACAATGAACCCATATCTCAGTGACATACTTTGATAGGGCCAACAATGAACCCACATCTCAGTGAAAACTTTGATAGAACCAACAATAATCCATATCTCAGTAACAAACTTTGATAGAGCCAACAATGAACCCATATCTCAGTGACATACTTTGATAGATCCAACAATGAACCCATATCTCAGTGACATACTTTGATAGAGTCAACAATGAACCCATATCTCAGTGATATACTTTGATAGAGATAACAATGAGCCCATATCTCAGTGATATACTTTGATAGAGATAACAATGAGCCCATATCTCAGTGACATACTTTGATAGAGCCAACAATGAACCCATATCTCAGTGACACATACTTTGATAGAGCCAACAGTGAACCCATATCTCAGTGACATACTTTGATAGAACCAACAATGAACCCATATATCAATGATATACTTTGATAGAGCCAACAATGAACCCATATCTTAGTGGCATACTTTGATAGAACCAACAATGAACCCATATCTCAGTGACATACTTTAATAGACCCAACAATGAACCCATATACCTCCATTATTCACTTTAGGTTAACCCTGTACGCCAGAATGATGTAATATTTATATACATTTTTTTCTTTGCCTGCACCATTCACTTTATGCGAACTCTATACGACTGAATAATGCAATTTTCAATATTTATTTCTCCTGTGTGCCTTATTCACTTTATGTTAAACCCTACACGCCAGAATTCAGCAAATGCTTACCAAAATCTTTTTTTCTCTACTTGCACCATTCGTTTTATGCACACACACATACCTTTATTAGGGATCAAGCCCCATACAGGATTCTCCCAGTATAACAATGGTTTTAATTGAACATAAATCAAGTACTATAAACAATTCAACATGAGCTCCAAAAAAAAAGGAAAATTATTTACACCTGTTTCTCATCCTTCTCACAAAATGTGTATAAATCTATTGTGTCTACTTTTCACCGTTTCTGACAGCAGAGTGATAAATGATTAGCGCTCGTATTATTAAAAAGTAATTTCTTCATACAGATGATTGCAGTGAGTTAGTTCTGACTCTATCCCTGCACAATACACAAACGATCTGATTTCATAGTTGTTATACGGTGTTCAATAAAAAATGTAAACAAGATTCTTAATTGCGCAATGCATCGTTTGACCGTAAGTTGGAAGTCAGATTCGTTTTATGCGAATCCTACACGCCAAATTCATTCATTATCGTTAATCTATGTAATATCCTATATGTTCATGCCGAATTTCCTGATACATACAATTCCTGATACATACAATTTCCTACACGCCAGAATTCTGCAATATTTAACAACATGTATTTCTCCCGCCTGCACCATTGACTTTATGCGAAACTTCCAACTCGTCAGAATTCAGCAATATTTAACAACATCTATTTCTCCCGCCTGCACCATTGACTTTATGCGAACCTACCTACACGCCAGAATTCTGCAATATTAAACAACATGTATTTCTTTCGCCTGCACCAATGACTTTATGCGAAACTTCCAACTCGTCAGAATTCAGCAATATTTAACAACATTTATTTCTCCCGCGTGCACCATTGACTTTATGCGAACCTGCCTACACGCCAGAATTCAGCACTATCTAACAACATGTATTTC
This sequence comes from Cordylochernes scorpioides, assembly GCA_030710605.1. Classification (NCBI taxonomy): domain Eukaryota; kingdom Metazoa; phylum Arthropoda; class Arachnida; order Pseudoscorpiones; family Chernetidae; genus Cordylochernes; species Cordylochernes scorpioides. The sequence continues at coordinate 97,202,538 of CP092863.1, read as the reverse complement.
TCCCGCCTGCACCATTGACTCTAAGCGAAGCTTCCAACACGTCAGAATTCAGCAATATTTATAGACGCAAGAGATCTTTAAATAAAACAGAGCAGAAGATAATTATCTTATCTCTAATTTGTCGCCAGTTTTTTACCCCGCTGTCGCCACCTGTCAACTCTGTCGTAAGACTCAACAAGTGGCTGCACAATATGTACCAACCTTCAGCTGTACTGGGATGATCTTCAATTCGCAAACAGTAAAAGTTCACTGATGTTGAAAATTGATAAGTACATTTTGGATTAGAACCCTTTAATCAGTGAAGCTAAAAAAGCAAAATTGAAAGAGACACATTCAACGAAACATTTGATATAACTAATGGGAAAACATTAAGACGCGAATGTTTCTTTTCACAAATAAATCAAACTTCTACTGTCCTTATTCAAAAATTTAAATGTAATTCTACTGTCCTTATTCCAAAATTTAAATGTAATTCTACTGTCCTAAAAGCTTATGTCCATAGTTTTCTTAAATACCATTTCTAAGATTCCACACTTCAGTGTAGCATATAAAAGCAGAATGAAACAATACAATATTAGAGCTCTAAAGAAGCGGTCTGGTAGATTAAATTGGTGAAACAGCTGGGAGGGTTCACCACTGATGAGCCAAGCCCTACCAATATTTTTTTTCATCGCAGTAAGGACAGTAGAAGTTTGATTTATTTGTGAAAAAAACATTCGCGTCTTGATGTTTTCATTTATTTTATATAGATGGCGCGTTATTGCTTTGTATTTATTAACTTCAACACTTTCAACAATATGATTTCTTGATCTTAGAAAGTGGCAAATTTTTTGCCATTTTAAAAAGAGCTCCCCCTTTTGGCGCATTATAATTGTGATTCTTTACAATTTTTATAAAATTTGAAAGAAATCTGACATAAAATGATTCCATATAATCGTTTATCCGATGCTATACGATGGGTTGGGAAGATGGAAGCAGTCCAATCTCACCTGAAGTGGCCAAATGGCTTATTTTAAATAAAATGTGATCTGACAGTTCTAGAAAACATTCAGTTATCTGTAATCACCACCAGAAGACCAGGTTAGGAACGCAAAAGCTGCATCATTCGGCTATCCAATGAGAAAACATGTACCTTTGGAACGAAAATTTAAAAACACACACACACAAAGCTTTATTAAGACCAGCGGTCTTATACAGATTCACCACAGGAAGAAAGAATAGATGGAGCTCCTATAATTTCAAAACAGAATGTTTGTCAAAGAATTCAGGAGGATGGTCTGCATTCAAAACCCTGGAGAACCTGGGACGCGCTTCCATTTTACCAACATCAGAGAAAGAGGCTGTTTAGAGGAAGGGGTCTTACGATCAGGATTGACTTCATTTCTAACAGAGCGACCGTGTGTTTGTGAGGGATAAATTGACTGGTAAAATATTCTTAATTATTATTAATTAATATAACTCGGCCTTTGCCGGTCCCAAGCCCGGATGAAAAAGGAGGAGGGGGAGCAGTAACAAGCTCACTAAAAAACCTGGGCTCAGCTGGCCCGCCTGATAGTACCCTGTAAGGGCTCCTAATCCAGGAATACAGGATGAGCAGCGTTTGTACTCCATGTTAGGAGCAGCTGCACATGGCGTCTGTTCCTCATGTCAGAGGCGGCCATTTCTTTTGGAGCTAAGTCGGCTTGCCACTGAGTAGTACTACCAGTCTTAATGACAAAGGCATTCTACTTCACCCAGTCATGAATGATTGAGTGGAGATAAGAAAGAAAAAGAAGAAGAGATTAATATTCTTGAGCACAATGAGAGACCTTTAAGCGGTTTAATTTATCCCCAGTTCATTTTAAAGGCAATAATGTAATTTTTTCAAACAGAAATAAGATAATATATTCTTCTCTCAATATATAATAAGTATTTGAAATATGTAAATAATAATTTGTATATAAAAATAGTATTTATTATTAATTTGTTAACGTGATAATCCTGTGGAAAAATTGACAAGTCCGAAAGCTTGAAAATAAAAGTTGTACAAGAAACTTAACCCTCTGGAAGCTTTATTTATTTTATAATAATGACAATTGACAATGCCAGGCAATGATTTCCTAGAGAGTTGGGGATATATTCAGAGTTGGGCGAGTCAACTAGATC